>VZDJ01004378.1:8426788-8489003 GCA_008694505.1 Cyanoderma ruficeps
AGGGTGGAAGGGTACTGGAGTTAAAAATTAGAATATATATCTCGATACAGGAGAGTCCCTTCTTCCAACTCAGAATATTCTGTGAAATATCTGTGCAAGTTATTCACTTAAGTAGGATTGTGTTCTTAAATGTCAATGGATGCACTGAGATACAACTGCTGTTTCAGTGTCTCTGAGGACTTTAAACATTAATTCAAGACTTGTATATCAAAAGTTTAGTAGCAAATTCTAGTTCAGCAGCATTTTTGTCCTAAAGCTGATTACAGATTCCACTTGAAACATGCCTTAGTCCTGAAATTTTCTTTAACATTATTTCTGCATTACTAATTTGTGTTTCTCCACTACTCAGAAATACTTGCAGTCTAAATTGTATTTTTCAACTGTATATGTGTGACCACTAACTTTTTAACTCTTGAAGTTTTGAAGTTCTAAGTAAATTTAGCACATCACTCTGAACATTCAGTTTTCAAAATGCTTCTTTCTTTTAAATTTACTAGAGGATACAATGAAATTACTACTGTAATTTCCTGTTCTCAGTATTACAGGGAAACAGAATATAGCCCTAGAGGTATAATGGTTACAATTAAAATTTCTTGGCTATAGCATAATGCACATCTTTTTCTGGATCTTTGCATGTTGAAGGCCAAGATTAAAGCTAACAGAAAATAAATCAGATTTTTTTCGAACATTGATTACTTTTTGTAATTTTCTGCTTACTCTTGGAAGAGCATGTGATTTTATATGAACAGAAATAACATTCTCTTCTACTTGAAAACAATTGTGTATATTAGTTCCTTTATGAATACCCATGCAATAGTGTTCTAGTAATCTTTTTTGAATATTGCTTCATAAAACACACTTTTTCTACCATTTTTCTACTGGTACTATTTTCACGGTATCAAAATGCAACAGATTTAATTTCACCTTTCTGATGTCTTCTACAGAATATTTTGTGTCTGCTTTCATATTTACTTAGCTGTTTAATGTCTGTCATTCACTGCACATTCTCTAGGCATTAAGAACAATTTTTATTGCTACCAGATCGCAACATTATATCTTACTACCTTTTTTTGTGAAAAATCAGTCCCGGGTTTTGATGAAGTATCAAAACTTAACATTTACTAAAGCACATGCATTTACTTTTTGAACGTTTTGTGATTAAGGATGTAAAGAATTTATTCTTCTATATATTGCTTTGTGGTGTTATTTCTGGTCTTCAACAGCTTGAGTGCACAGATGATTTGCAGTCCTTAGCTTCCTTTGATAACTGCCCAAATGTGTACCGCTACACTTTGCATCTGCAGCAAAGCTAAAACATGGATGTACGTCGCTGCTGCAAATCAGTTTTGTGACTTCAGTCTATATTGCCTTGTTATTCCTTGTGTCTTTACCAGTAAAAAAATGACACTTATTTTCAAGTGGCCAAGCTACTGAGTTTTTTGGATTCTTTTTAAAAAACTGGTAGAAATTCTGAGGTATCAAATTTAGTTTTTAATTACTTATTTCAAGTTTATAAAAACCTATAAAAGGCTTTCAGCACCTGTAAAAACACAAGCAATCTTCTGAGTTCTTAAATAATTCGTGAGATAATTATTTCAATACTTTTTTCTTTTGGGGATAAATACATATTTTTAATTAACTGTTCTCAGCTATCAAATCTCTAGTAAGAC
Organism: Cyanoderma ruficeps; assembly: GCA_008694505.1. Taxonomy (NCBI): domain Eukaryota; kingdom Metazoa; phylum Chordata; class Aves; order Passeriformes; family Timaliidae; genus Cyanoderma; species Cyanoderma ruficeps. Next base: position 8,428,459 of record VZDJ01004378.1, read on the forward strand.
ACTGCACATCTGAAATTTTGCATATGTGTTAAATTTTTCTTTTAGATTGATTTAATAGCAAGAGGAATGTTCAGCAGGCTTGACATCTCTTTAATGGGATCATTGATTTTTCTGTGGGTTTGGTTGTATTTGCTCTTTAAACTAACTTTGGTGTTTGGTTTTCTATTTTTGTCACTCCACCAGAGCGTATACAAATGTGACTTCCTAAATCTTCAAATTCAGCAACCTCTTCAACTGGCACAAGATGCTATAGATGCCTTTCTTAAGCAACTGAAAAATCCAATTGATTCTCTACCTGGAGAACTGTTCCATGTTGTCGTTTTCTCGCTCCTTCTTTCTTACTTTCCATCACCCTATCAACGATGGATATGCTGCAAGAAGGCACATGAACTTCTGGTATTAAATGGCTTATTGCTTGTAATAACTCCTGATTCATCTCATCAGAATCGCCGGGCTATGATGATGAAAAGCTGGAAAATTGCCATAGAGTCCTTGGGTTTTAAACGCTTCAAGTATTCCAAGTTTTCTCACATGCACCTGATGGCATTTAGGAAAACTTCCCTGCAAACAACAAGTGACTTAGTTAGCAGGAACTACCCAGGAATGTTGTACATCCCACAGGATTTCAACAGCATAGAGGATGAGGAGTATTCCAACACCGCCTGCTATGTTCGGTCAGACACAGAAGATGAACAGCTAGCTTATGGTTTCATGGAGCTCCCTGATGCTCCCTATGACTCAGACTCTGGAGAAAGCCAGTCTAGTTCCATTCCTTTCTATGAGCTAGAAGATCCCATATTGCTTCTAAGTTAATGTAGTCGTTGAAATGCCCTTTCAGTCAAACCTCTGGCTTAACTAATTTTGCTATACTAACGTGGGCTCAACACAGAAAAATGGTTTGCATAAAGAAAATACAAAGGTTTACAGAGTTTGCTATTTTTTTCTACTTTTGAATTTTAAAATTTATTCTTGTATGAAAGTGAAAAAATACAAGTTTTATGCAGATGACTCATGTCATAGCATAAATTGCTGTTACTTTCTTTAGATTTGTATCACTATTTTTTTTTTTCCAGAAAGGTACCATTCTTTTCTTTAGTGCTGTGAAGTGTGAATTCTATTTAATTTGTTAAATGTTGTTTCAGTATTTTAACTCAGTGTGGTTGAGCTTAAGGCACTGGAGTTGGTGGGCTTCTGAGAAGTATATGTAGGAAGAAATAATTTGCACTTTAATGAAATGTGCAGCTAGGTTAAGACACTTGGTTACAAATGTCCCTTCTTAATTATGGAACAAAACTTTTTTCTTCCAAAATTTGTTTCACTCTGGTTAAGCCTGGGCTGGAGAAACTATAATGCTTGCACATTTGATTTTATGTTTATTGCAGCCCTCTTGACGTAACACCAAAACACTGGAATATATTCATCCACAGTTACACGTACTGTGTAATTTCATTACATAAGTAGCAACTTCTGAAGAGGCTTTTCCCCCAGAGGAGTATGGTACGTCTTAGACAATGATGTCCACTTCAAAGCTGGAATATGTTTTGCAGTTTTAGGAGTATACAAGCACTAACATACGTCAGTATTTTCCCAACGAGGGTGTTCTGTATTCTCTTCCAGCTGTGTTTTTTTGGGAGGACAGGGTGGGTTTTGTCATGTTTTAAAGTAAATTATTTATGCGTTTTAAAAAGGAACAACTTTTTCTTGAATTGTCCTTATTTGTAGACCTTCTAAGTTAGCCAGTGATTACAAACTGATTCTGTAAGAAGGACCATAACTGTACAAGTTCTTCAAGGATACACATATTTGCATAAAGCCATGTAATCCAGACCACACAAGTGAAGTTAACACATGCTTTTTTTTGCTTATTAGGACCCCAAAATCCCTTGTTCAGTTAAATAAAAACTGACTGAAAACTGGTCTGCACTGTAAGGAGATGAAACATCTATTTTTACATCTATTAAGTTTTTGAGTTGTGTATTGAATCTGTGAGTTTTTGCAAGAAAAATCAATTCTGTTCTGTGGTTAAAAAAAGAGGATTCTTTATTAGTTTAGCTTAGATTTTCCTCCATGTAAAAATAATGGCCAGAATTTTCAGGTTTGGATATTGGGCTCTTAAATCTACATGTAAGTGCCTAGTAGTAAATGATTTGAACTAGGTGCCAGATCATGATTTATTTCTGACTTCTGAAAATTGGTAAGAAAATACTAATACAGTTTCACAGGTGATTGTGATGAAATATCTTTCACCATATTAAACCGCCACATTGTATTTATAATATGAAAGTTGCTAGATAAATTGAAGTTGTAGTGTGGATTTTACAGTGGTTGCTACAAAAATGAAACTTACTCCTTCCATTGAAGTTTTGCACTGAATGTGTCACAGTTTGACCTACCTGTTTTTCTTTTGTAATATTTCCTACATAGAGTAGTCGCATTCGTCCAGCTTACGCTCAAATGTGATCTGGACTGTGGTGCTGTATTCTTTAACATAAGCTTTTTGTGTCTCTTCTTGAATTTAAAGCATTCCCAAATACCTAATTCAAATTTGTTACTCAGTTATACAAACCAAACAATTATATTCTGATGTGTAAAAAGAAAAAATTAAGGTTATACATACAAAAGTCATGGTTTACTTGCTAATTTTGGTTACAGATAATACTTCTCCAATGAAATACACAATGGGTTCAAAATTGGCTTTAAGTCAATATTTTCACTAAAATTTTTGCATTGAAAGCTTTTCTTCCCAATTAACCACTGATTTCAGCAGTGCTCATGTTAAAATATTGCTGTAAATTCAGCTGTTTATGGGAGGTTAATATGTGCATTCTTCAAAGTGTACCTAATATTTTAACTGATACTCGGTTTAAAAACTAGTACACCATCAAACCTGTGTGTTGGCATTGATTACTGTAAATTGGTTTGTGATTTATACACAAAGAAATGCAATTCAGATCAAGATTTATCCCCCAAAATAGCTTAAATATTAAGATTTAAAGTTTAATCCTTTTTGAGAGGTTGGTGACAGCACTGTGGTGCAGGGACCTGAGGTTCATAACAGCTTGGTTTTCTTGCTGATCATTCTAAATGCCCAAAGTAGGTTTATTGGTTATTTGGTTTTGTGGGTTGTTTGGGTTTTTTTTCTTTCTTTTTTTGTTTGGTTTGTATTGCTTTTTTTCACAAGAGACAGTAGATTGTGGTGGAGGAGGAAAGTGTGATTTACATAAATACTTACATCTCCCTTAATAATAAAGTGGTGATATCAGGAGTTGTTGTATGTTTGGCTTTGGTGCAAGAATATTATTTCTAGGCTATGAAATATTTGAAATTTACGACTGTGCAAGACATCTTTCGTTCTTAAGGTGCTGGAGAAAAAAAGGAAGAAAACATGTATTACCATCTCTGTTGTCTTTTATGTCACTACTTTTGTGAACAAAGCACATTTATTAAAAAAAAACTGAAAAACCGAAAACATTTTTTAAAATTCTTTGGCGTGGAGCTGTTGTCTTTATTTCTGTGCAGTCTGTTTATGCTGAAAATCAGTGAAATCAATGCAAAGCTATTTTCTTTATTTTTAAGGAGATAGTTATCTCTGGTTTATTTTATAACCCATAACAATGTTAAATATGGTAGTCCAATTTCAGCTTCTACATCTTGGTTGTGGTCTTTGCTTTTCAGAAGGGTCTTGTACCTTCCTCCAGTTCATTCTGTTACCATGTTGCTCTGCCTGCCCACTTAGATGTGACCACTTTCTAATGCACTTCCTTTGATCTATCTCTACTTGTTCTGAATTTCTTCTCTATCTCACTGAAATACTTTTACAGCACCCCTTGTATTTTGCCTCTTTGGTATTATTATTGTATTTTTCTACATTGTGATTCTGAATACTGGAGGTGTTGGGAAAAGGATGGCAGTGGGAAAAGAAATGCAAAGAACTGAAAATTCAAGGCTCCTGCTTAGATACAAGTTCTAGGAAGACTGGATTTCAGCAGAACTGAAGTGTGTCTCTAGCACTGCACAGCCTATCTGGTATGTTCTGGTCTCTTAAGTGAGAGTGAAGATGACTAAATAGCATTTCACTAAATAGCTGTGCTCAGTGTTGTTTCCTGCAGATCCTTCCTGCCTCATTCTGCTTCAGGAAAACTGCCTGACTTGCTTTACAAATGTGATCATTCTAAGGCTTTTTAATCATATCTCCATGAATCAGCAGCAGGTTTTCTGCTCATTTTTCCTCCTGTTTCTGTTTCCCTCAGTTGTTTTCGACCTGTGGAATAGCAAGGTGTCTTTTTAGAAAGTTTCATTTCACAAACTTACACAGAAACTTAGTTGGGTTATTTTACTCTCTAAGTAAAACATTCACAAAGAAGTTTCCATAGTTGCTTGAGGAGTATGACGACATCATGGTTGGGTCAAAGCAATGCCAATTAAGTGTTGTCCATAATTCTGGTAAAGTGTCTGAAGCATGTGACCCTCACTAGACAACTGAGATTTATACTGTGGTGTCTGTTAAAGGAAAACTTCTTAGCTTGTGGATTTGTTTGTTTGTTTTGTTGGGCTTTTCTTTGTTTATTTGGGGGGTTCATTGGTTTTGTTTGTTGTTTTAACCTGTGTAACTTTTAGGCCTTTGGGCCAGTTTTATCTAATATTTGAACAGGTGTAATAATTTGGGGAATGACTGAGGTTCTTGTGATTCAGTTGTCTGAATAATTGAAAGAGAGGCAAGCTTGCATGTTTACGCCGCCCTAGTGCTTGACTAGGGGCAGGAAGGTGCTGGTTGTGATGACACTACAGGACCAAAGGATTCGTCTCTGCAGCAGCCCAGCCCACCTACAGTTCAAAGAGCCCCTGAGCAGCAAAGGCATTCAGACTCCTCGTGTTTTGCCTTTCTCGGCCAGGGCATGGAGTTACCGTGATCCAAAACCTTCCCGCTATTTGCTCACCTGCCTGCAACGGCCAGTTCACAACGCGCATTTCCAACACCGAGTCGGAGAAACGCACTCCCGAGTCACGCCGGACCACAGGACGCGGACGGCTCATTCTGCCTTGCAGTCCTGATTTAATCACAGTTTTCCCGCTTCCATGCCTGAGCACCAGTTGACGCTGTTTATGGGTTTGTTGGGGCTAGTGGTTGGTTGGTCGGATTTTTTCATAATTCTATCCGGCCGCGCCCTGGCGGCGCGGCGGTGTTTGAGCCTCGGCGCGGCCCGTAGCGGGAAGGACCGCGCTCGGCCTCGGCATGGCGGCGGCCGGCGTGGGGGGCGGGAAGGTTCCGGGCCGCCTGTTGAGGTGAGAGCGGGCCGGGCGGGAGGGGGGGCGCCGCGGGATAGTCACGGAGGGCGGCCGGGCGGACACCGCCGGGGGACGCGGGGGCCGCCAGCACGGACGGGCATCGCGGGGAGGCTGCTCAGGGACCCCGCGGCGCCGAGCCCGGTGCCGTCACTGACCTTCCGTGGCCGGGCCGGCCCCGCAGCTGCAGCGGGAACGCGCCGTTCCCCCCGAACCGGCCATCCCCGCTGTGGGCGCGGTGTCAACATCTGGAAACTACCGCAGTCCTTCACCGCGGGGGTTAAAGTCGGCTGTGTATTAGCTAAATAAGACTTTTTGTTTTAAAAAAGAACTCTTACAGAATTGCTTTAAAAAGAAGAAAAGTGCTAAAATGGAAGAATGAGTGTGAAGGAAAGTGGCTTCACTGTTTTAGATAGGTCTCACCTGTGGTTAACTACTGAACCAGCTTTGGGGTTTGGTTGTTTTTTCAACTTTCTTAGACAAGTTAGGGTAAAAACTACATTGAGAGCAGTGTTTCCTCACATACCGGAAAGCTATTCGATAATTTGGTCTCTAAATGTTGGTGAGGCCCAGGTTTTTCTTGAGATTACATTTGCAAAAGTTGACAAATACTTAAAAGTGGATGTCCACATTCTGGTTTGAATCTGAATGTTACTTGCTGAGATCTGTAAGCCGTGTTCAATCTGAAACCTTAAAGCCATTAGTTTAAAACAAACACAACAGCATTGCTCCCCTCCCAGGACTTTGAACAGTCCTTATGTAAACAAAGTATTGACAGAAATTACTAGTAAATAGCTGTGTTCTAGAGAACAAATCAGTTATTGAAATTTCTCCATAAAATTCAATTACTGTTGTCTTTTTATTTGATAATAGCTGGGTGATGGGATATATTAATCATGAAAAAGCACCTCTTCATAAAAAGTCAACCATGTATTTTGGTTAAAAAATACTAATGTTTAATAGTGTGGTTTAGGAGTACACATTTTTGCTAGTTAGCTAGAAGATGGGGTCAGGAAGAAGAGATTGCATTCACAGTCTGAGCTGTCATTTTGCAAATCCTTTGTGCCCAAGTAGATTTTGTGGAAGATTCCTTTGCAAACAGACATGTTGCCCATTTATTCCCCCACCCCAGCACCCAAAGCAGTTGGTGGAGCAAGAGCAGAGGAGTTCCTCTTTCATGTTTCTTGTGGTGTACTGGCAGCAGAACTCCACTTTGTATGAGCTGATCCATGAGAGTTGTGTTCTGTCAGAATGGCTTGCTTGGGAGGGAGTTTGCTACTGTTAATGGTCCCACAGAAAACAATTTAGTGATCAAAGCAAAGTTTTATGTCAGGTGTGACGCGGCAGCTCTGCCATTTGTTCATTTGCAAAGGGCTCATTCCTGCTGCCTTCTGGGGCTGTTGTCCAACTGAACCTTTATAGGGTTAGCCCCTCGACTTGGAGGAGTTCCAGCAAGGCTCAGGAATCCAGATAAACAGAATGGCATGGCATATGTTCTTCAGAGTACCAGCAATCACATGTCAGTGCTGTGGGTTCAAAGGAGATGGGAAATCGTTTCTCTATATTCATGGTTTGAACTAGAGAGAGCGAGGTGGGGGGCAGCGCATGTGTAGCAGCTGAAGTAAATGGTTCAAGTTGTCCATAAAATGCGTGTTGGTTGTAGTACAAGAAACAGTGAGATGCAGTGACTGAATGCACTCACTGGCAGTGCTATAAAACCTCAAGTGTTGTGACCTGGAGTATGAAAGCGAACTCACGTTTGTATTGTCTGTATAATGGAGAAACCAAAGGGGGAGAGGAACGGAAAGTACCTTAACAAGTGAGGAAAGAGATATTGTGAGATACTAAGCATCCAAGCAACTCAGAATTAAGTCAATTTCTGTAAAACACTGATAATAAGGAACGCTGTGAAAACACACAGTTAAAATCCAAAGAACTTTGAACTTACAATAACTTCATGCAATAGCAATTTGCTATGGTATGCATGCTGCTTCAGGAAAACAGATTTTTAATGCACTGCTCTTCCAAGTAATAGCTGCATTATTGTTACGTATATAACAATTTAAGAATACATGTTACCAAAAAAGTAATTTAAACAACAGGATTTCTTAGGCCTAGTTTTTCTCTGCAACAATTACTTAACCTGGTTTTACGCTGCATGTCGGTCTTCGAATCTACCAAAACTTATGGGCAAAGCGCTCAATTCACTTTATCATTTGTTGTTCACTGGTTTAAAAAAATGAGAATTTAAAAATCAAGAAAATCAAAATAAAGTCTAAATTTTGTGTTTGAGTCAAGGTGTCTTTTAACACTTCCCCCACCATTATAAATAAAAGCAGTAAGCACTAAATGTTCTTGGCACGCTGGTTTCTCTGTCATACCAGCAACTCTTCAGAAGTCTCTGTAAGTTAGTTAATTACTTAAAAATACTACTCTCTGTTCCTAACTATATTAAAAAGAAAATCACATCAGTTAAATGGATCTGAGTAGGAGGTGCTTGTGTTCTAAATGTAATATTTATTCTGATCAGCTTGTTTGTTTTCTTGTTTTTTGAGGAGAAGGGAAACTGGCTTGAAGGGGTGCAAGTGAAGGCTTTGATTTTACATTAGGAGAAATTTCTGAAAATCATGCCAAACCAGTTGTTGTATCTGTGTGTCCACTCTCCTTTTGTGAAATGGAAAAAATAATGTCTTTTTTAGTGTGGGTTAAGCTCATTAACTCAGTGGGAAGTTCTTTTTGTAAATCATATACGTATTTGACTGCTAAAAGGAAGTCTTGGAAAGCATGCTGAGAAGATTTAATATAAAGTGAGAACTTAGCGAATGTAATGGTGAAATAAAGTAGTGTTTTAAAATAATTGTAAAATGCTCTAGAAGCAAGGATTTTGGATATCATAGAAGATTTTGGATATCCATAGATGTCTAATGTAGATATCTAATATCTATATATCTAATATAATCTAATATCTATATCTAGATATCCATAGATATCTAATATAGATATCTAAAATCGATGAGTTTTGTGGAAAACTGCCCAGGCCATGATTGTTTTGCTCTCATTCAAGTTTTGAAATAAGGTTTATGCAGAACCCCTTTTATATTGGCTTTCACACTTAATTGGTCTTTTTAATGTGTTTTTTTTACTCTAGATATTAAACTTCTTTGTGAGATGGGATGGGTCATGTTTATGTTCTATATGTTTAAAAGGAATTATTTGCCACTAAAACTTTTCTTAATTCTCTTCCAGGACATCCAGGATTCTGGACCACTGTTACTGAGATGACAGTTGCACTGTGTTCACTGGATGAAACCCGAGTATTTACTGTCAGTCAAGTGGGTGAAAGCCCCAAGTGCAGTTTAGATGTGTAGGTCACTGCGTTACTGTGTTAGTCACTGTCTCTATGCAGCAATGACAAGGCTGGAAGAAGCAAACAGAGAAGTGAACATGCACTCATCAGTCAGATACCTTGGTTATCTTGCCCGAATCAACCTGCTGGTTGCCATTTGCATGGGCCTCTATGTCAGGTGGGAAAAAACTGCAGATGCACTGATTTTGGTAATATTTATTCTGGGGCTCTTTGTTCTTGGAATTGCCAGCATCCTGTACTACTATTTTTCAATGGAAACAGCAAGTTTGAGTCTCTCCAATCTTTGGTTTGGTTTTTTACTTGGCCTTCTCTGTTTTCTCAATAATTCTGCCTTCAAAACAGATGTGAAAGAAGAAGCTACAAAATACTTGCTCCTCTCTGCCATTGTTTTAAGGATATTATGTGCTTTGGTTGAGAGGATTTGTGGTTGTGTCCATCATCGACCAACTCTGCTGACAACGGTTGAATTTTTGGAGCTAGTTGGATTTGCAATTGCCAGCACAACGATGCTGGTGGAAAAATCTGTAAGCATTATTCTGTTGGTCTTGGCTTTGGCCATGTTGATTATTGACTTACGTATGAAGTCTTTTTTGGCAATTCCGAATTTGGCGATTTTTGGAGCCATTGCATCCCTACTCTTTTTTCCATCACTCCAAATCCCCACAAACCCTTTTGCCTTGGCGTGTTTCTTCAGCTGCCTCATTTCAGATCCCCTTCTCGACGTTTACTTCAGTGGACTGTCTGTTACGGAGCGGTGGAAGCCCTACCTGTACCGTGGTAAAATCTGCAGGCGGCTTTCGGTCATCTCAGTTGGAGTCATCGAACTGATCTTCTTCATTCTTGCAGCCTTTAAACTGCGTGTTTTGGATCTCTGGTATTTTGTGATACCTGGTTTTTCTATTTTTGGTATTTTCTGGATGATCTGTCATGTGATTTTTTTTATAACTCTTTGGGGATTTCACACAAAACTGAATGACTGCCACAAGTTGTACTATACTCACCGTGCAGATAACAACAGCCTGGACAGAGTCATGGCGTCTAAAGGAATGCGTCACTTCTGTTTGATCTCACAGCAGCTGGTATTTTTCAGCCTTGTTGCCACTGCTGTTTTGGGAGCCGTCTCTTGGCAGGTAAATAACAATCTTTTTGTCTTGATCTCCTCTTGACAATAATCCTGAGAATTGCTGGCTCCATAAAATTCCTAAAACTTTATGGTGTGCCATGGGTTAGCAATTCAAAATTGGGGTGCGTGGCTTTGTGCTTTGAACTTAACACTCTGAGCTGCCTTGACTGTGGCCTGTTAAAGCAAGTGCAACTTACCAGCTTCCTTATGTTGGCAGCATGGGAAGAGGTAATGCTTCCAGGGCAAAAGAGGTGAGCAGAGTATTTTACATTTACCTACTTGGGAAATTGTTTTGCTTTTGCATTCATTGTGCCATAAAATTTCATTTCAAAATAAATCACTCTGTTAAACCCTAGTAATGCTCACTAAATCTAGGGCTTTTGTTCTGGACTATTTTAATTAGATTGAAATGTATTAAATAACGTATTTTTCATAATTTTGCTTTGCTTTTAATCAATTACATGGAATCAGCAGCTGATAAGCTGATAAATTGTTGGTATAACGTGAGCTTTAAGTGTCTCACTTTCAGATCTAGTTATGCACCCCAGGATATGGTGTCTGAAAGACCAGTCATTAAAATCACACAGTGTCCTTTGTCTTTTCTTTCCATTTATGAGTTAAGGACATTGTCTTCTGTAAGCAGAAAGCATATATTTCTTTCAAAATGTTTGTTCAGTGCCCAAGTTAAGACACATGATGTGTTGTCATAGTTGCAGCAGGGCCGTCAGACTCTGTTTCTTTTTCAGATTAATATAAACAACAATAACAATTAATTTTGTGTCTATTCACCTTTTACATGAATTACAAACTTATATTAATATATAGAAAATATCATTTGCAGTAGATCAGATTTACGGACATGTCTTTGTAGTGTTTCCAGAAAAATTTCCTTCCCACTCCTGTAGAATTTCTAATCCTGCAGATTTTCTTAGATAAATAACCTTGTGGATGAATGGTATTAAAGAAGTTAGTGGAAGATTAAATTAACAGTTATTTTGTAAGGTTCTGTGTTGGGGTTTGTTTTGTTTTGGGGTTTTGTTTTTTGTATGAAGAATATGAGAGTTTAACAGACAAGCCTGCAAGAAACACTGGGTAGTGTTGCTTTTTTTTTTTTTTGGAAGATTATCATCAGTCACAGGTATGGTGTTTGGACTTGTGGAAAGGACAGAAGGAAACAGAACCAAAAAAGTAAAAATAATAAACAATCAGTTCAGTGCAAAAGTTGAGGGGAATCAAGTTGGCAAGACTTGGAGCCAGGTAGATAGGAATAGTTCCTCGTATGAGCTCTGGGGCTGTGTATCATGGCATGCCATGTGTGCCCCGTGGTTGCAGAGGCTCAGGAGGAAGCTGGACACAATTCACTGGGGTCTGTGTACTATCTGGAAACCACATCTGGCTCAGGAAGTTCTGGAGCCACTAGTGGGGAAACATGTTTGATCTATCCTTACAGTCTTTCCTAGGCATCCATTTGGCCTCTTTGGAGACCAGATGTTCTTCTGGATGGACCTTTGGTGCAGATTAATACAGCCATTCATACATTCTTCAATTAAGGATTTTTTTTTTTACATTTACATTTTTAGTGTATTTTTGCTTAGAGTTTCTTAGGAATGCCAAGTATTCCTTGGTCACCAGTTCCTGAAAATGTGTTTGCTCTTCTAAAGATCATTTAAAACGTTTTTTGCATGTATAAGATGAACAGTTTTCAGTCTTTGCAACATTAGTTTGGGATTTCTGTAGCTGTTCCAGTATGTGAGAATTATATTTGAAATCTCTTAAATGTTACCTGTAAGGTGAATTATTTTTTGTTTGTACCTTTCTTCATTACTGAAAATATATTTATTGTGTTTAATTATAGTGCATTTATTGTGTTTAATTATAGTGCATTTTATAAGAGAGGTGGCTTGAAATCACTTTGTGGTCTGCCATTTGATCTCCTATGAGCAGAATTGCTAAAAAACTGGGCCTTGGAAAGGTGCTTCCTAACAGTCAGCTGTAAATAATTAGCAATAGCTAATAAAAAAATCTCACCTATAGTCAGAAATGGAGTGGTAGAAAGCGGAGGGTTCCCTTTCATGGAAAACGTTTTGCAAAGCTTATATACACCCTATTAACATTTCTAATAACTGTAACATCTGTGCTTCACATGAATCTCACATATATGAAAAGTCAAGACCTAAAACAGGCTAGATACCTGTTATTGGTATCTAGAAGTATGCTATTTTATTAAAATTGCCAGAAAAATATCAAATCTCCTTTTGTGGAAAGGTTTTCAAAGCGAGGTGAATTAACTTGCTGTAGCAGAGACAGTGGTTTTCCTACTGATGCCGAGCTGTTGAGGCTAAAAGTCCTGTTAACCAAGGACCTTTCTTTAAAGGGAGCATAGCCTTTGTGAGAAGACAAGGGTTCAAAGTCTCGGGTGCATTAAGAAATGGAGTAACAGCTTTTCTTTCAGGGGGGCATGTTTCAGCTGGGACACAGTCTGCTTCTGGGAATAATCCTTGATATTGCTGCAAAGACGTCTTGTCCTGTTGGTAAAAATATACAGACATTTTCTTTGCAAAATCTGCAGGAAATGGTCAGCACCTGCCTTTGCATTTGTCTGAGTAATTTCAGTCAGATCAATAGACTCTTTAGCACCAACTTATTTCAGCAATTAATCATGTGCCTGTTTGTAATTAGGCCCTTGGATTGGACTAGATCCAGAAGAAGTCATGCAAATGACTCAGACAGTTCTTCTTCAAGAATCCAATGAAATGATGAAAAATTTGCAGATGAAGAGCTTGTAATTTTCAGGCAAAGATGTTGGAAAGGTTTGGGGCACTCATTTTCTCAAAAACTTAAAATCAAATTTTAAGTGCTCTATGCCAAGGTACCTACAGGTTTTCTGAATTACTGGCCAAAGAGAATTATTATCCCTGGAAGGGCTGTACTTAATATTACCAAGAGGAAAATTAACTATGTTAGAGCAGGTAAAGTAATGGAATTAAGTCGTTTCAGTACATTATTCTTGGTTTTAGTGAATTTTAGGGGTAAGTAAAATTATAATATTCGTTACATGCTTGAGTTCTCACACTTAAATGGACAGTACCATTTAACTTGAATTACTTATAGGAGACAAAAGAAGTTTACTGTATGAATGAGTATTTTCTTGTTTGGGGAAGAGGTAATGATTTTGTAGTTTTTATTCTGGTGTGGTTGCTGGTATATATAGAATCTGGTTTTACTTAGACGTACTTTTATTAACATCACAGGTTAAATAACTTGAATGCAAATCATATCCAGGCTTTCTCCTCCTCATTACCTCTGCTTTTCTTCCTGGCTTGTATTTTTAATCCAATCCTCCTCAGGCTTTGCTTGATTGGGGCTGTTTTCTGTTGGTTTTTTGTTGGGTTTTTTTTTGTTTTGTTTTGTTTTCCCAGAGGCCCTACTGCATCCTCTGTCCTCTTTCCATATTTTCTCAAATATCCATGCCACTCCTACCTTTTTTCATCTGTCTGTCTGTTTCCCCCATCCTTTTTCATCTGTCTGTTTAGTTCCCCCCTTTCTTTTTGTCACTGACCATTTTTCCCCTTTTTGCCAATTTGCCTTCAATAGCTGTGCTTTGCTGTTATTTTAAAAACTTTTCTGTTGAGTTTCTTTTGTAATACCTTTATTCCCTCTTTTCCTACTCTGTCAGCTCTTAAGCTGCATCCTAAGTCCCAGTCACTGCTCACCATTTCTCCTCAAACTCACCCTCTATCTTGTGTACTTTTGCTGCCTCTCTTCCTTTCTTCAGTGTGTGCCCAGCCCTCCTTGGCTCTCCACCTCTCCAGTCTGTCCCGAGGGCTACCTCAGGTTGCCTGCTGAAATCCTCAGTGGCAGCACACCTTGCTGCTGTCACCACAGCTTCCAGAGCTCCTCAGTCCTGAAGGGGGTCTCTGGTGACATTCATTGTTAGTCTAAAGAGTCCATTATGTGTTTAGCTTGCTGTCAGAATTTCATTAATTTCAGGATGTATTTGTATTTAAAAATAGCTGAGTTTTTAGTATGCTTTTAAACTGATAACTGCTTGTGGGTTTGCTGGAACAAATGCACAGAGTAAAGCACAGGCTTTTCCTGTGGTTAGAACAGGAGCCAGGGATGGGAAACACAGCACATTAAATCCATCTGCCAGTGATTGTGACAACTGTTTTCTGCAAACTGTTTTCTAGATTTTTCCACTACTGTTCCAATAGTCAGAAGTAAAGGATTATTTATTGATCTCCATAGACTGTCCATTCAGTAGCTTGTTATAAGACTGTTTCCTCTGGTAGCTGATTTGCTGTGTAGTTTTACAAATTTTGTCTTTAAGCTTTTTTCTGCCTGTAATATACCTATCTTGTCTTCATTTGAAACAAGCTATTCATCAAATGGTTGTAGATTAGTTACCATGTTACCCATTTTCTTCTGAGCCTTCTCTGTCATAGAGGGTGTTCTTTTATTTTTGGGGGGGTTTTGTGTGTATCTGTGTGTCTGTGTATAAAAACAGGTAAATATGCAGCTTGGATAAAGGAAAGCAGGGCAGTGTTTTTTGCTTGGAAATGCACAAGGGCATCTTTGTAAGCCTTCTCAGTTATTGGCCTGTTAGATACAATCCCAGGCAGGCTGCTGTGTGAGCAGTGGGATGGAGCACACAATTTCCAGAGGCTCCTTCCAGGCCCAACCATTCAGTGATCCTGTGATGATTTTAGTTGACATGTTTAGTGTTTCATTTGTTTTAAACAGAAGGGCTCTTCTATAGGTTTTTGTAATTGGCTTCCAATTTAAACTAACATTCTGTGCATTTTGGGTTTTTTTCTTCCAGTCACACTTCCATAACTAAATACAGTTCCAGAGTTATTCTGTTTCAGACAGTAGTTATTTTTTGGCATGGAAGTTGTCCCATCCATGAGTATAAAATTACATCTTGGCTGATACCTGTAAATTCTTCTGGTGTTCTCACTGTTACACTTAACAATAAACAGTGCTCAAAAAAAGAGAAAGTGGAAAAATACTACTACTATTGAAATCTCACCAATCTTTTATTGTCTGTCATTTCAGTCATAAAAGGCAAGAAGTAGATTTTTTTCTTTTACCTTTTCTATGTTATTTGAAATGAGACTTCATTGTTAATTCGTTTAGAACAAGACAAAGGCAAAAAAAAGCAAACCCAAAGATTAAGAGATAAAATGATTTCTCATGGGTTTTTTTAGTAGGATTGTCTAGATGGTCCCTGTCTTCTGTTTGCTTTTTGAGCAGTCTGTCTGGAATCAATGGTTACTTGGAGTTCAGGGATGTACTGCAAGCTCACATTACTAGTGCAATTGAAAACAATGAAAATGGGTTGAACAGATGAAAGAACAAAATCCCTTTCTGGCTTTGCCTGTGTATCCATGGCCATCTGCTGCATTAAGGACCAGTCATCAGATCTTTGGGATTTAATAAAGCACTGACAGTTTCTACCTGGAATTTTAGCTGTTTATCCTAAGGGAGGAACCTCCAGTTTTACTGCAATTACTAAATCAGATATTTTTTGCTATTTGAAGTTTTTATTGTTTAGGTATTTTAAAGCGCTACCAGTCTTTTTTTTTTTTTTTTTCCAGTGCTGGGTTAAGATATTTTTTATCCTACTATAGATTTGTTCTAATCATCATTAGTCATTTTTACATTTGTGACATATTTCTTCTAAATCGAAACTGTTGAAAAAGTGCTGACAGAAAGTGCCAGCATCTTTACATTAGATAGATGCATACAAACGTAAAAAATCCAACATTTTCCTATTCCACAGCATAAGATGGCCTCTAAAAGATGACACAGTTGAAACCTCAGATGGAGCTGAGTTGATTCATTACACTATAGAGCTTATTTCCCATTCCTGTTATAATACTTGGTACAAACTCCAAGCAAGATACAAAGCAAGATGGATTACCGAGATGATCCTTAGTGATCAAATCAGATGGTCATCATGCTAAAATCCTTATCTCACAAAAGTACTTGGGAATTTTCTTTGCCAGTATCTTCATATTAGGATGAGCATTTTCAATAATTAAATGTAATTTTTTTTACAAGTTAAACTCTGTCAGAGTGAGTCTTTGTAATGATTTCAATTTGTGTTGTGGCAGAATGCTGTGGATGTAATAAGTTGTGTATGTTTAGGGGATTGAGGGAGTGCAGGGAGTATTTAGAACAAGATGGCATGTTGTAAGAAAATTACAGTAAAATTCATACAAAGAAATATTATAATAGTATTATTTAGGATATTATGATCACTCTAGTTTTTACAGGAAAATGTATTTTTTATTTTGTAATACATTCATAGTGATCAAAACACTAATGCAATATAGGAGCAGTTTGCTCTAGCAATGTCCAAGAAAATATATTTATATGTGGTGGAAAAGCTGAACTTGTCACAAAAATACTTCCTTTTTTTTTGTAACTTAAAGCACATTGCCCTTCTGGAATCTACAGTTGGAAAACTAAGTCTCCAAGTCTTGAAATTAATTTAGCTAGAAAACTCCACTCTTTCACCGAAGTCTTATACTTCATAAGGTTTCTACAGGAAAAAATCTAACCAGAGCTTTGTAAGTTTTTGTTGCTGCCACTCAGAGTCTTTTTTAGAGTGCCTTGGGGAAACAGAGCAACAAAAAGGAGCACTTGCTGCTGATATATTTGAAACAGAAATTATATTTTCTTAGTTAAAGGATTTCTTTTCTCCATATTGACAACAAAACAAATTGAGGTGGTACCGTAATAGTTACAGTGTTTTAAGCTTTCCTGTCTACTGGTGATTTCAGGTAATTAATGCTGTCAGTTAATTATTATTGAATATCAGGGGGTGAATAAAACATAGAGGGGACCAGAGACCACAGGATTCTTCTCAAGACAGAAATTTTTAGCTGTGAATTTACTTCCTTTGTTACATAGCAAACATCAGTATTTACCAAATGCACAGTGGATATTAAAGTTCTTGTTTAATTGTATATTATAATACTGTTTCTGTCTTTCCTAAAGCATTTAATACCTCATTAAACCCATTCACATGCTAAAATAATTAAAATGAATCTTTATCTGTTCTGCCCTTCAGAGACATCTGGCATTTCAGAAGTCCATTTCTATTTTACTAATACTAGTGGTTGAGATCTAACTGTCGAAACTTCTTGTTTATTTTTTTTTACAGAAATCAGCTGTGTATTAGTAAGTGTAATATTTTCCAAAAGTACTTTTTCCCTATGAAGCAGGAAAACTCAGTATAGGCTGTTAGCTCTGTGAATGCTATGAACTCCTGTAGAGGATGTATTTGGTATTTAGAGATTGTATCTGGTATTTATGTAACTGACAAAGAATTGTCTTTTTAATTGAAATAGTGTTCACAAATGATCTCAGATTCATCTCTTATGTGATACATAGTATTCCACAAGTTAAATGTATATTTTTAATGATCATGGAGTGGTTTAGGTTGGAAAAGACCTCCACAATCATCACATCCAGCCATTAACCCAGCACTGCCCAGTCCACCACTAAACCACCTCCCAAAGTGTCCCATGTAAACATCTTTTAAATACCTCCAGGGATGGATGCAAAACAGTGTGCTGTCATCTGATGCTGATACATAATGTCTGTGCTGTACCTTACTGATTAAGGCCTGACCCTGTGGATGCTTAAAGATCTTCTTATTTTATGCACACATTTAGTTGTGTGGCGTTTGATTTTGTTGCCTCAGTTAGCCAAACAAAGCCGTAATCACAGTTTTTACAGCTAAATTCTGTGCTATCGGTGTTTTCAAATGCATTCCTTTCAGAAGAGTGATCCTTGCTTACCAGCCACCTTCTCCCCAAGCTTTTAATTTGTCTTTACAGTAATTCACCATGTAATATGTGGAAAAATAATATCCATTACAATATCCATATACATTATAATATTCCATATACATGACCAGTAATACTTTGCATGTTTCTCCCAATTATGTGGGATCAAACAAAGGGATTTTCATACAATGACTAAATCTCTTTAATTTTCTTTTTAGCCAACCAATGGGATCTTCATGAGTGCATTTCTCATCGTTCTGCCTTTGGAGTCCATGGCTCATGGGCTTTTCCATGAACTGGGAAACTGCTTGGGAGGAACCTGTGTTGGGTATGCTGTTGTGATTCCCACCAACTTTTGCAGGTATGGTTACCATGCATTTCAGCTTCACGGTGTGTAAATGTACTGTTGGCCAAGGAGGCAATGCAGTGCTGTTCCTTGGATTTTTCAACAGTTAAACACAAATTCAAATAATAGGCAGATTTTCTAGTTCTCCTTTTTCTCACCCTGGAATGAGTAACTCCACCTTTCTATCGAGGTAATTTGGTTTTAGAAAGCTGATGAGCACGGCCCAGCTGTGCATAGGCAGATTTCACAATCCATATCTCACACAAAGAAGAACTGGGGCATTTGCCTGAGACCAGGTAACTTACATGAGGAGATTTAATAATCCAGACAGATCAGTTCAAAATAATTTTGAATTCAATTAAATAAGGCAGTGTCTACATTTAAAGTTCATTAAAATCAGATTTGCAAGTGCACTACATGTCATGTATGGGTGTTGAGACTTTGAAGCTGATTTTTGTCTCGGTGTAAATGTTACCATATGAGAAATGCATGATTGTAAAGGGATTATACTATTATTATTTGCCCATTTGTGTGTTTTTATTAAAGGCTTTAAACTTGTAAATGCTGCTTTTGCCATAAAATTAAAATCAGTGTGTGTACATTTTTTTGTAAATGATAAACAAAAGCTATATAAATTATCTCTTCAAGTTACAAGAGAAATAGAGCAGTAAGTTGAAATGAGAGGCTTCAAAATAGAACTGCCTGATTTACAAAAACTTCACAGTTTCAGTATGTGTAATGGATTTAGTGGATAAGGAAGAATTTAACATCAAAGAAACCGAAGATAGTGTGGTAATCTTAGATAACTGTATCTTAAATATTGTAAAAAACAAATTTTCTGAGCTTCATGATCTACAGTCTTTCAGCTGTGCACCCTTAAAAAAATCCATGTCAATTATTATTATAGATTTGAAAAACAGATTTTCAAAATTTACATTACAATAAAAAATAAATTAATTTTGTTTCCATGGTAACAATTCATTCATTGTATTATATTATTCTGCCACAGGCAGTTCCCTCTAATTTTGAGCAAATGAGATACTCTTGAGCAACTGTTTAGGATCTGACAGAACTAAACTTCTTATTAACAAAGCTTGACTGTTTCAGTGATAAACCCTGTCTTCACTTGCTGAGACAAACAGTAATAATGAGCTATTCAATGTAGCTATACCACTGGGATATTAATTTTCATAAAAGCCCTAGACAGGTAAGAAGGTGCAAAATTTAATTAGCTAGACCAATAAGGAGACTAGGTAGCTTTACACACTGACTTGGAAACAAAATACATGAAGAATACACACGTATATACATACATAGCGAAAAAACCCTGTATTGTCATGTTTTGTATTAGTAGAGTAAGACTTATCTCCGTCTTATCACCCACAAAATCTCTCCATGTCTGTAACTGAGCATAAATGAGGCTAATTTGGCCCAGCTGTCAGTCATGTTCCTTTTCATTACCCTTATTACTTCAGCTGAAGAGTGATGAATGCTTTTCTCTTTCTGAAAATATAGTCTGAAGAGCACTCCCCTAACTGGATGTCTTGCAAGACCAAATTTCCTATTATTATGATTAATGAATAGCTATGTAGAGCTAAAAAAAAAGTGTATTTTTATTTGCTATTTTATATACCTNTATATTTATATTTATTTATTATATATTTATCTATATTTTATATAAAATATAGATAACAATACAAATAAAATTCATTTTTCAACGCAGGGACTCTTTTTTATTTTCTTATATATGCATATTCATATCTCTGTAGACATAAACACACATACATGGTTTGTTCCAGGTCTAGTTTGTAACTTTCTTAAAACTGATTTTCTAAGCTGTGAATACTATAATCTGGAACACATTTCTTATGCTGAAAGAACAGCATCTGAACAGCACAAACAAGAAAAAATTACGGTATTTGGGTGAGTTCTGTATTTCAGAGTACCTGAGAGAAGTGTGTGTGTGGATTTCTCCTTTGTCCATTATTGGAAACCAGTTTGCATTATGGTTTATGCAGATTAGCACTCATTTTCCCTGCACTTCTTTCTAGCTGTTCATGAAAAAGTGCCTGTGTGAAGGCAGTGCTCCTCAGTGGGACTTTATGAAATTGTTGGAGCCTCCCTTCTTCCCATCGCAGCTTCTTTCTCTCCCTCTGTCTCTCAGTTGCAGGAATACCATAGGGCTGAGTAAGGACTGTGCTTTGAATTGAAGTACGACAGAAGGGAGGTAGTGGTCCCTCACTCAAATATAGTAATTTGAGTTGTTTATAAACTGTGAATTTAAAGTCAGTTTTAATTTAGAACAGGGCTACCTCATAGCAGAGAAGATATGCACAGGGGAAAAAAATCACCAGTTACTAAAAGTCCACTAAGCATGAAATAATTATCAACCATAATCATTAGCTGTTCTCTTTCTCTTTAGTCCTGATGGCCAACCAACTCTTCTTCCACCTGAGCATGTCCAAGAGTTAAATCTGAGGTCTACTGGGATGCTTAATGCCATCCAAAGGTTTTTTGCATATCACATGATCGAGACATACGGTTGTGACTACTCTACAAGTGGACTGACCTTTGATACCCTTCACTCCAAGATCAAGTCTTTTCTTGAACTTCGGACTGCAGACGGACCCAGACATGATACCTACATTCTGTATTACAGTGGTCACTCCCATGGCACTGGTGAATGGGCACTGGCAGGTAAGTGGTTTGGAGATTGTTGTTGTTGTTGTTGTTAATTGGTTTGGTTATTGATAAATTTTCCAAATTGATTCATTAATTCTGTAGAAAATGATATTGTATTGCAAAACTTTGAAGTTTTGAATGTACTTACTCTCGGATGGTTCCGAATGGCAAAGAACCATCAGTCTTTGGAGAACAGGTTTATACAAGTTCCTGGCAGAAAGGGAAGAAAGGAAAAGGTAATATTACAGAGCATGACTGTTAAGAGATTCAGAGACTACAAGAAATTGAGAAAACAAGCCAGGTTGCAGGCTGACTACCTTTGCTAGTGGCGAGAATGTAGAAATGCAGAAGCCCCTTTGGTACGCAGGTAGGTTGTTGTTGAGAGGTGACTCTTTCCTTCCCTTGCATTGTATGACAG
Organism: Cyanoderma ruficeps; assembly: GCA_008694505.1. Classification (NCBI taxonomy): domain Eukaryota; kingdom Metazoa; phylum Chordata; class Aves; order Passeriformes; family Timaliidae; genus Cyanoderma; species Cyanoderma ruficeps. The sequence continues at coordinate 8,449,480 of VZDJ01004378.1, forward strand.
TCAGGTATGTTACTTCATGAACTATATGTCATTTTAGTATTTCCTGACTTTGATAAAAATCCTTCTACAGCCAGCTAATCTTACACTTATTTTCAAAATTGTCTAATATTGTTGACCCTAAATGTATTCTTTCAAGTTTAAACGCAGTTTCACGTTCCCCGATTTTCCTCCCACATGATTTTTGTATTCAACAAGTTCATTTTAAAAATTGCCTTTTTCCCCTCATAGAATTAAAAGTGGAGATTACACAATCCTGCTCTAAAGACACATTTTTCCTGTATTTTGAAGAATATTTGTTCACTGTAATGAGCAAGCATAATCTTTTCTCATTCCTTGGACATGACAGAGTGAATTACAGAGTGCTCTTCTGTGACATTCCGTCAGTTAGACTGTCACGAAGAACTGCATTTATGTACTTAAGATATGCTTTGCTTTTTTTTGTAAAAAGCAGAATCAGTAAAAGAAACAGGTGGCAGATACACAATTCACACTAGAAAAACAGGTCTTCAAACATATAACAAACCTTGTATCATAAAAACAGGTATGATTTGCTGACATTGTAGACTTTGGGAGTGATTGTGGGCATAGTGATTGTGGGCACAAGACTGTAAACCTCTATTTAAATGACCAGTTTAACACCTGGTCATATGCTTGGTGTAGACTTCACCATTTCTCCCTTTCTTGGCCCATTTGTTTGGTAAACTTAATGAAGTTGTCAAGTCATTGCAAGGTTTTGCCTTGCTCTGCTGTTGTAGGGAACTGAGGTCACTGTGTGCAGAATGGGAATCTCATAGTAAATACATCGAAAATTTGTAGCTTTTTTTCTTCCTGGGGTAGAAATAATTCTCTTGGATAGCACTTTGCCTGTGAGCTCCAGGCTTTTTGTCAGCAGCGGTCTCTCCAGGTGCATGTGCCCTTCAGTAGGGCATGCCCTTCAATGTGTGCTCATGCTGAGGTAGGTGTTCAGGCACAGTTTCCATCTGGAGGCTCTGTACCTGTTCTGGTGTAGCTCCATCCCTGAATCTTTAGACCTGCTGAAGAGCAGTGTGTATTTGTTCTCAAGGGTTTTATGTGTATCAGAGATTTTAAAAAGCCACAGCTGTACTGTGAGCTTATTGCAAGAGTTGAACTACAGTGTATGTAGGGTGGCCAAATGACTTCTCTGAGAAGGGGGTGGTTTGTCCATCAGAGCAGCTGCCACCCTTCGCAATTGCTGAGTGTGTCCACACCTTGTGTGGAGCAGGCTGTCAGCAAAACTCCACCTCCCACCTGTGCTCCAGCCAGCATCATAGTCAAAGTCAGATTTCTTGCATGTATAGAGCCAAATGTTGCTTCAAAGATTGGACAGCTTCCATCCCAGTCCTGGCTTACTATATCTAGCCACCTTGGAGTGCGACTGGGGAGTTCAGGTCTCTGTACAGTATAGGTAGCTGTAACCTAAATTAACATCTAGCTTTTAGGATAAAGGCCAAGGTAACTGTTAAAACTGTCAATGCTGAAAGATACTGTGTAAATACAGTGGTAGTCAACTTTCTCACAAAGCTCCTTTCCAGTTCTCTGTCCAACCTCATCTTCAGCTTCTACTTGGATACATGTTAGTCACATAAAGGAGAACAGGCAGCTGTCACAGGTCTTGCTTTTTTTGTGATTAGTTTTAGTTAAATTATGGAGTGTAATGTGATCCTCCTTCCAGATATCACTGCTCCCACATGTAACTTGAAAGTATAAACTGAAAAGACAAAGGCTGTTTGACTGTAACTGTGCCCCATGTATTGGACGCTGGCATTTTGTGACAGATAGAACCTTGGTCATGAGTTCCAGTAATGTGTACTATCCTCTAACCTGTAAAGGGGTGAAAGGAGGTGACAACAATGAAACAAAACATTCATCTGATTGAAAAAGTAGTTTCTCACTGCTGGCTTATGCCATGGTACAGCACAGCAGTAGCAGTGTAGTCTTTGCTTTGTAATGACATCTTTCAAAAGAGGCTTACTGAATTTATTAATTCAGTAATGATGTTTCTCTGTTGTTGGAAGCTGAGATACAACACAGCAGTGTATAAAAGAAACTGTTAACTAGTCATGAATAAAGTATGAGCAGTCAAACAACCTGGGAGGTCATGCTGTCTGACTGAAGGCAAAGGCATGAGCTGGGATAATAAAGCTTTGCCGCTGTTCCTGAAAGTGTTGATGTACCTCTTGTCCTGCTAAACCTGCCAGAGAGCCAGAGGTGGCCAGACACGTGCATTTCTTACACAGCTTGGTGCCTGAATCTTGTGTTGGGTGATGAGCCCATGTGTTTGAGGTCCATAGGGTTGAAAGCCAAGCATGTGTTTGCTTGCGGCTGTGAAGAATGGCATGGTTTTCTTTGGGTGATTCTATGCAATGCTGTTTTGAAATCACCTGACTCCTACATAGCTACACTTACATAAAGTTTATTTATAAGCCTTTAAATGTAAACAAATAAAGAAATTTTTATAGACAATTCACATGGAAGGTGTACCTAGAAAAGGGAAACTACTTCTATGTAAGTCTCTGCTGTAAATAACTACAGCAATTTGAGGATCATGTACCAAGACGGGTCATTACTTTAGGTTTGTATCCTAGAGATTTTCTTTGATACTAGAGATTTTCTTTGGTACTAAATCTCCAGTTTTTCATTTTCTTGGAAAAGGTGCAGCTCTGTAATTTTGCTTTTATTTCAACTGTAGTAGCATGCACAGCTCTTTAATTCTGAGATATTAATTTGAAGCACTTTTTTGTCTACCCTTACAGGTAGAACTCTTAAGTGCTCAAATACTCAGCTAACAACATTTTAAACATTGCTTAATTATATTCCACAGTCAAAAATCACTCAGGAATTAAAATACAGTTATTTTAAATATACCTTTGTTTTTTTTTTTTAAGTTGATATTTTCAAACTAGAATGTTTTTGTTGTAAACCTGTATCATAGCTTCAACTAGCCAAAACCAAGACTAGTTCTTTATTTTAATATCACTGGGGAGACAATGGAGAGTTATTCACTTTCATTACAGTTTGCAAGATGTTGTCTTTAGGTACCTGAGTAAATAGTCTGCTTTTCAAAGCTACACTATAGGTAACATGCAGCATTTAATTACAATCTCCTCTTTCAAAGTGCTGTTGGAACAGGAGCTGAGACAGAACATGAGAAGTTGTACGCTAGTTGCAAGGGTCTTCTGACCTGACAGGAAAAAAATATTGTGGAAAAATTCCAAAGAGATTTTTGTTTCATTGAGTTATAAATCGATACCAGTTTTCTTGAAACTCTGCAAATAACTGTCTCTGTAGAGAGAGAATCTCTTCATTCCTGGTCATGTGAATTTTTGTGCTTGCATGTGGTTTTTTCATTGTGCTCTGAAACTGTTTTGGTTCCCAGCATTTGAAAATATATGTTCTTCTAAACTCATCTCTTAGAGGAGCTATTTTTATTATTCATAAAAACATATTTAAAAAGAGTCCTATTCCTGTTCCTAAAATGATTAAGATTTAATAAATAATAAACCTTATTTCAGATTTTTTCCTCTGTTTATCTGTATTTTCCAGATTTCTTCAATTGGTTATAATTTCTTTCACTCTGTAAATGAATTCCTTTTTTGTTATCGGTGGTGGGTTTTCTGTCTAATCAAGGGTAAGTTAATGGCTTCGTCTGCTACAGCAAGTCAGTTAATGCCTCTGTGGAGATACGCAACATTTACAGACAGAAAGGGTGAATTGAAAACATCTGTTTTATCTGTCCAAAGTGTTAAAGTAAGGGATTCTTAGAACCAGTCAAAACAGTTAAAGTTCTGCAGAAGTTTCTGTTTCGTCATCCTGATACTAAATCTTTTTGTCCTCGTGGCAGGGGGTGACGCTTTACGACTTGACACGCTGTTGGAGTGGTGGAGAGAAAAGAACGGCACTTTTTGTTCTCGACTCATCATTGTTTTAGACTGTGAGAACTCTCAGCCTTGGGTTAAAGAAGTAAGAAAAGTAAATGACCAGTATGTTGCTGTGCAAGGAGCAGAAATGGCCAGAGTTGTAGACATCGAGGAAGCAGACCCTCCACAGCTTGGTGACTTCACCAGGCAGTGGGTTGAGTACAACTGTAACCCTGACAGCAACATCAGCTGGTCTGAGAAGGGCCGCACGGTGAGAGCCGTGTACGGGGTGTCGAAGCACTGGAGCGACTACACCTTGCATTTGCCAACGGGCAGTGATGTTGCCAAACACTGGATGATGTACTTCCCACGCATCACCTATCCTTTAGTACATTTGGCAAACTGGTTTTGCGGTCTCAATTTGTTCTGGGTCTGTAAAGCGTGCTTTAGGTGCTTAAAAAGGTTGAAAATGAGTTGGTTTCTTCCCACAGTGCTGGATACGGGACAGGGTTTCAAACTTGTCAAATCCTAATCACCAACCAAAGAGATAATGAAGTGAGAGCTCTGTGAACTTTCTCACTGTACCATACTTAAAACTTTTTCTATGACTATTTTTCTCTGAAAAAGTCTGCTCTACTCACTTTATTCAGTTTTTTGAGCAGCTACAGTATATGCAACAGTTAGAAATTGCAATCTTAAACAGAAGAGGGTAAAACTATGATATTTTGATTTTTTTTTTACGTGTACATATGTAAGAGACTTATTTAACATGACCATGCATTTTGGAGACAGGTCACATGTTCATATATCTTACTTCAGGCAGCCTTTGTTTAGAGACACCAGTTTGATGGACCCCTTTGAATGTTACACTATTCTGAGCTATCATTTATGTTCACTATATGGTTTAAATACAGGAAAGGAACCAAGATAATACTCCAATCAATTTATGTGTCCTTGAAATTATGTGGTGGGGTCACTGAGCCAAAAAAACCCAGAATATATAGCTACTGTATGTAAGTAGCTACCAAGAAGCTTTAGTTTTTTGGGGTTTTTTTACATCTTGTGCCCTGCCTCAGTTCTTTACTGCCATCAGTGGAAATTTGCCATGGAAAACAAGGAAATCAGACAACTTTTTAATGCTCTGATACTTCTCAGATGGTGTGGAGTGAAGTGAGTTTTAAAAACATTCAGTGTTACTTTCAACATTAAGTATCTGGCTGGTGGTCTTTGAGCATACATTCCCAGTAGCTAATTCATATATGGAATAAAAACTGCACTGAGCATTTTTCCCTCACCTGTTGGGTGATTCTGAATTTTCCAGGCTCTTACTAGTTTGTATTTTGAAACAGTACTCTGAAGAAAACAAAGCAAAACAAAACCCAAGGAATTTAACAAAGAAAATAGTCCACAGATAAAAAATAGGAATAGAAGTGTTCCCTTGCTTCCGTGTTTATCTGAAGTCTTTTGAATGCCTAAGATCTTGTTTTGAAATTCTGAGTACAGAGTTGGACCAGTGTGCTCATTATCTATTAAAACCACAAGCAAAGTTTGTTTGAATGGATTATTTCCTTAGGAGAGAAGGGAATCCTCAGCATTCTTTAAGTCTTTTCTCCTACCCACAAGGCCTGATTTTAATCCTTCCAGAGCAGGGTGGGACTCTAGAAATCCTTTCCTTCAGTCATAAAAGGTGCATAGCTTTTTTATGTCATTTTCTCAAGTACAAAAAACAAGGGGTGAAACAAGTAAGTGGCTAAGACAGTACAATTTGTGGTGGTTTATTTGCATATGTGTGGGCAATTCAGTAAACCTACAGTTTACTTTTTTCTGTTTCCATCAGTATTTTAATAAAAGTGTTGGGGAGTAGTTGATATTTGTCTGAAATATAACTTATTGGTTTTTTTTAATTTAAATACATGCAAGTAGTATGTAGCTCCTTAAGTCTTTTCCATCATGGCTTTTTCTAATGCCATTTGAGCTCTTTAGCCAGCCAAGTTAGGGAATCTGCTAACACTGATGCCCATTAGTAACTCCTGAAATAAATAATGAGAGCTACAACAGCCAAAGCAATTGGTACCCAGCAACTTCAGAATGGTGATTTTTCTCAGATCTACAAGTGGCAGCCACTAAGACAATGTTGTTCAGCAAGACACCACCTCCCACACCACTTTCCTTTTGTCCATCCCCTTCCATTACATGAAAAGGAGAAAAAGAAATGAGAGAGAAATTATATCCTGTGAAGACTCAATGCCTTTGGGTCTTCTCTGAGTAAATGCTGTGATTGCAGCTCTGTCAGGGAATCAAGAGGTGGCTGTTGTCAGTGAGGACAGAGGGTTCTCACACCATCTGACTTCAGGTATCCGACTTAAGTTCCTGATGTGGGAGCCAGAGATAGGAGCCATCTCATTTAACTTCAGATGTCCAAAACCCAGGTATCTGAATCCATGCTAGTGACCTGAAGAGCTCCACTGCTCATTAGCAAGGAGAAGTAAATATTTCCAGAGGAAGACTGATTTGGTATCTATTCTAGGATGAATTTTCCTGTGATTGAGAGCATTACATTTTTTTGTTTTGTTTTGTTTTACTTTCCTGTGCCAAAGGTCAATCAAACAGGAAAATCCCTTATGTCTCTTGAATAACCTTAAAGCACCTCTAAGCTCTCCTCTGGAGCCTGAGCTGGGTACCTAAGCTCCGTGTTCAAGCACATAAACTGGATACTTGAAGTTGGGTTGAACAAGCACTCGTCAGGTTGCAGAAATGCAGTGCTGCCTTCTGCAGAAGTCACTGTCTTCCATTCCTGGTCATCAGCTCTTGAGTGTAGATCCATAAACACTGCCTTTACATTTGGTTGTAAAATCACCATTGTTTTGACTTCTCTTTCAGTAAAAGTTCACCTGATTCCATCATAAACCCTTACAACTTGAGCCTCAGAAAACTTTAGTAAAGTCCCCATAAACATAAACACCTGCTAGTAACCCTATGAGCATTTGAAGTCAAGAAGTTAGTCCTTTCTGTTCTGAGAAAGCTTTAAATGATCGACCATAACACTTGCCGCTAATTATAATGGACAGATCTTAATGGGTAAAGCTCTACCTGCTGCTGTTACATTTTTATGGATGTCATCTGCATCTTTTTGTTTGAAGGGGAACAAGGAAAGTGTGGGATTCCTGACCTCTCCTGAATCTGTGAGCAGGAATCTGCTATGCAGTGCAGTGATGGGCTCTGGGCGGAATAAATGCAACAGTTTGTCCTGCTGTTTTGCCTCTGGATATTAAATGGTTTCCAGCTTACTTATCAAAGTTAGTTTTTTTTTCTAGGATAGTCTGGGTGATATTCAGCTGTTTTCTGAAAGGCAGATAAAGAGCTGAAAAATAGAGCAAAAATACTATTTGCAAAATTAATCATGCGTTTGCAGATTTGTTTCTATTTTCTCAGTTCTATTTTCTCTGGTTTTCTTAATTTGAAGTAGTTCTAACATGACCTGAGGTGTTCCTACTTTTGATTTTGTTACTGTTTTAAACAGCAAAGGCATGGTGAAAATGCTAACTTGAAATGTTTACAGCTGTTCAAATTATGAGGCCTTTTTGGACAAAGAGACTGTCGTGTTTCAAAGCACTATCCGACTAGGGCTGTGGATGATGAGGAATTCAACTGCATCAGTTCTTCACTTCTGCACTGACTCACATCAAGGCATCCTACAGTGACCCACATTCCCAGATGGAATTTTCCTCCAACTCCTGGTGCTTACACCTCTCTTCAGGTCTCTGCCCAGCCTCGGGCATGTGCCTGAGGGACAAACACTGGGAACTCCTGTAATCCAAGTGAGGAGTTATCCTTCTGCTGTTCCTGTATAAAAGACAGGCCCTGAAAGAAATTTCAATCTAATTCCAAAGAATATTACCTATGCTATCAGTTATGTACATTTTATTTAGTGGTAACATGTACAAATTTCTGGGAAGAGAAAAACTTTTTTGCAAGGTTTGTATCTGTACTGTATATTCAGACATTTTGCCATAAAGTTTCTTATAAACTTGTGTCACAGCAGAATTTTATGTTGACTTCATTTTGCTAACCTCCTGTATAGTCTCAGCCTTGCTGAAATATGCAAATGCACTGAGTCCTACAAATGTAAGTCTTTTAAAGGGGTTCACATTGCTTATTCACAGTATTTTTCTTGGAACAAGTATGGGGGGGGAAGCCATTATTCTTCATTTTTGCACTACTAGAGTTATGTATTTGCAGTTCCTTATGCTTTGTATGCCTTGTAGTTGTTGTCCAGTCTTCAGTTCAAGTTTTTCCCAGGATAATTTTATTTTGTAAGAGCATAGTTAATGCTATGCTAGCAGTAAAGCGCCTCTGTTGCCAGCAGGAGACAAAATCAGATCAGTTTTCTTGTTTGTAATACTTTTTGTGGGAGGATTTTTACTGAATATATGGTTTTTAGATATGTAAATAGATTTTTTGAGTGTATTTGTGATACTACTTAAATATATTTTGCTGTTTTGGGTGCTCATTTCCATTTCATTTTTTTGTTTATGTCTTGATCACTTCCAGATCTCTGTGCTCCCTCTTGAATTACATGGGGGTTTGCTATACAGCTTGCTTCACAGGAGGTTTTTTTATAACTAGAAATTGTAAGATTTTACAGAAACTAGAGTATTTTGGAAATATTCTAAGGAATATTTTTAGGTTAATAACTCAATAGAAATGAGAAATACTAGTTTAAATTATTGATGCCTTTCACTTTGTCTTTTTTTATCACATATTCAACAAGCTAGTAAAAATGCTGTTTATACTTTAAGACATAATTTTATAGAGATATAATTGAACACTTCCTTTACATGAGTACTTGTAGTTAGTCAAACTTCTTATCTCCAATAAGGTCAAGTTAATAGAGGGTTCCTGTGTGAGATCAAGCCTAGGAGACAGCTGAAGGAAACTTGCTGCAGAATGGTGAGAAGGACAAATCCGCACATCTGCTTCTCATAGAAATTTCTGAGGAGGTTCCTGTGCTTGGTCCTCATGGAACAGTCCCAGCATTTCTCTTAAGAAGCCTGGACTTGTTAAGTGAAGACTTTGGTGGGCGATGGAAGAGCAGAGTGGTTACTGTGATAAGAGGTGATGGGCATCTCAGTAGTAATCCAGCTCCAGAGCTGCCAAGAAGCGCACTGACCATGAGCAGTTCTTTGACACATTGACTGGCTGAGTACAAGGACGATTTAGCAGCACCTTTTGGTTGGTTGGATTTTTTTTTTAACAGAAGGAGTTTAATTTTGGCTCTTGTACTTTATGATTGAATTAATTAATTTTGCAGTTTACTAATCAATGTTCTTTTCTTACTAAACTTTTGTAGATCTTTTCTGTTCAGTCACAAATCCAGAGGTAGCCCTAGAAAACAGCACAGCTCACCCTCACTGCTGCCCTGCAGATAATTCTAAGGCTCTTTGAATGGAGTCAGACAACCCAAGATACCTCTCAATCCATGGCACTGGGTTTGGGGGTTTTGGTTAACTGTTTTTGGTTGCCTAGGAAATAAAAGTCAGTGCAAATAGCTCTGTCAATTTTGAAAGAATGTTTCTCCATAGGTGCTGTTGCACAGATACATTATCATTGGAAAACAAGTGTAGCAAAAATTTCAACCCATTGATTTTGGAGTAGGAAGGGCACCAAGGCCTTGATCAGTGTTACCTGCTGCACCAGCACTGCCCTCAGCTGGTCTCTTGTTGGCTCTGTGAAGTCAAAATCAAACTGTTACTGCTGGATTATACTGGAGACCAAAAAGCTGGATCAGTAAAGGCCCTCAGTATTACAGAGCTCACCTCTACAGACTTAGGCCTTGAGGGAGTTTAAATTCCTCACACAATCATATGCACACACCTTAGGTGTTTGTGAGGGGTTGGTCACCCTGCAAGCAGCAGTTGAAATCTTTAGGATACTGAGGAAGAAGATATTCCATAGAGGTGCCTGCAACTTCTTACTGCTAGTGACACAGAAATTTAAAATATCACTCCTTGCCAGCACTGAAATATTTTCTCTACATAATAATTATATAGTCACTTCAAGGTGTAGTGGAACGTTCTGGTCTCTTACCTCAGATACTGCTCTGCACAGAGCTAAGGAAGTGCCAGTGCTGATGCTGTTGGACAAACACAGCCAGCTCTGCTTATTACAGACAGTTGTGTAGTTAATAACTGCTAAAACAAATCCCAGTGAAGCTGGTTTTACTATCCCAAGTGCAAAGCCAGGATACTGTAAGACAGTCAGTGTCAAGAGTATAAAACAGGCAACTTGACTTCCTATGCAAATCAAAGAGAACAGATTCAGAGATTGGCAATAGCCAGAAGTGAAGTAGAAACTTTTTGCAAAAAAAATGTTTGCTCTATAAATTCTTTATAAGGTCCCTAGATACTGTGGTACTGACTACATTATAAATGCATAAGAGATCCATTAAGAGAGGTGGGGAGGGGGGGAAACTGACAAATTAGGTTTTTATAGCTGAAAGCCCTAAAGATTTCTTCTGCCTTGCAAAAGAGTAGAAAGATTTTTATCCTTAGTCAAAGCTTACTTCTTTTCTTAGGAAGAAAGGATACTTCTTTTCTTAGGAGGAAAGAAAGGGACCAAAGAAAAGGAAGAAAAGAATGAAGAAAACAAAAAACCAAGAGAAAAATGAGTCAGATGAGTCATGTTCAGTGCTGCCGCTAGAAGAATGGGAATCATGGACCTAGAACTAGAGAAACTAGAGAACTGATGAGTTTAGTTTCTTGTGGAAGCAATCTGTGTAACCTCACAGCAGAAGTATTCTGTGACCCATCCTAACAAACTGACAGGATGGACAGGAAAGTTTCCATCCTGGGCTCGTGTCCTGGCACCATTTCACATTCTGAAGATAGCTTCTAAATATTCCGATGATTATATGTGGAATGCAGTGCCTGAAAACAGGTAAGGCTGCACAGCTACAGCTGGCTGAGCAGTGGGGCCTTTATAGTACAAGGGGATACAGTGGATGTTACCTACCCTTGGGCACATTCCCACAGTGGTGTTTGTGTATGAAACACCTTCTGCAGCACTGAAGGAGGTTCCATCTTCTGCATTGGCTTGTGAGGATGGTAGCTCAGACCACTCAAGCTGGGTCTCTGTTTCATTGTTACTCTCAGGTGAGCCTCCAGATGCTTCTCTGGTTGAGGAAACATGGTACCTTCCAGTCTGAATTAGAACCAGGATTCTAATATGAAAAACTGCTCAATAAACTAAATTGTTTAAAGATTGAGCACATCGTGGTTAGAGATTTGATGAGTGGAGTGTTGGCATACATGGATGAGGTGTGTGAGCTGGAGAAGGAAGAAGGCAGGGCTGGGAAGAGAGCCCTATAAAGGAACAGCTTCCTGCTTGTCTTACATCCAGACATACCACAAGACTGCTTGAATTGGGAAGTAAAGTATTTTATAGTTCTGTTTGTTTGGCATAGGTGTGTAAAAAGATAAAAGTGTATAAAACTAAGGTAAGTACCAGGAAGGATTCAGATGATGGGCCTGCAGCCTACCTGAGCTACAAATACAAAAGGGCACAAGGGGCACTCAGGAGCTGGCCCTTACCTGAACAAGCCAGAACAGACTGGTACCACGCACAGACGAGGAAGAAAGTTTTTGGACCAGCCTGCTCTTGATGCATAAAAGTATGTACATGAACATCAGGATTAGCTGTTAGAGACTTGTAATAGATGTAGAGAGTCTTTCAGGCATCTTCACTTTGGGGCAAGCAATTTGGGGATGCTAGACTTAAGCTTAGTAAGTGTGGGGCTCCTGAGCATCTGCTCCAAAATGTCTATTGGATATTACAAAATTGTGTTATTTAATGACAATTTCTGTGAAGGAGGCAAAAAATAACAGAACCCAACCATCTGAAACACCAGTTGTTTTCTGCAATTCATTGCTGTGTGTCAGGTGCCCTGTGGCTCTTTTGAGGAAACAAAAGAAATTGATGGCAGCTGGGATGTTGCTACTCACAATTGCATGGTGAACTGTTGCCAGAAAAAAGTTAACACCTCTCACTTGTGCACACCCTGGAGAGAAGTTTTGTTGGTCATTGCATGATGCTGGATATCAAGTTGCAGATGGAGAATTGTTACTGTTGATCATTTTTCAAGTTTTTTACCCAGCTCTTCACTAAATAACCTTAATAGAGTTAAAATAGGAGTCCTGCCAGAGGGTGGTACAGATGCTTGCACTGATTTGAGAGATCTGGGACAGATTCATGGGTAAGAGCTGTACCTTGGGCTTTGAGACACAAAGCTAGTAACTTAAGAGCAGGACTGTTTGAATCATTCTTAAAGTTCGTCCCATTTTGGTCACTCTGAGAAACATGGTGCTGGGCTGGATGGGGCTCTGACCAGTTCCAATGCAGCTGCTCTCATTTTACATCCTTCTTCCCCCTAGAAAACCTGCTGTCCTCCTGTCTCCACAGTGAGCAAAGTGTGAAACAGCCCCCAAAACCAGCACACTGATTGATGATTGCCAATTGGTGTCTACAATGGGTCACCTCACAGCTGAGATGCACTAGCACGTATGTTTGGGGTTCCCAAGATCTTTAAGATCCATCGGTAAAATATTTTCATCTCTAGGCCTATATTAGATTGTAGGACAGTCAGTGTGTGACCCTAAATACCCCAAATTTTTCTGTGTGCTGGTTTGATCTGTAATGTCAAAACTGAAGTAAATACCCAAAACCACCACATGAGGAGAGAATTCATTGCCTTCTCACTGTCTCTTATCTTCTAGTTAGTTACTGCTCTTCATATTTCTAGCGAACCTAGGATGGTTTTAGTTGGGTTAGATAGTTTTGATGTCTTCAGAATCTATTAGGTACTCAGCTTTAGACCACAAAAAGAAAATAAGTCAAAACCACTCACGAAGCTGTCAGTTCACAGCTCATTCCAGCTCATCCATCTTTCACTTCTCATTTATTTATGTGGTAGCATTTCCCACAGCAGAAATCCCCAGTCTGAGTGCAGGGCTTAGATACAGCTGCTATTCAAGCTGTCACAGATTTACCCCAAACCCCACTCAGACAAAACCATAACGAGAATGGCACCAGCAGAGTAACCACTGAGCTTGCAGGCAGCTGCGTGAAGCATTCCAGCGCTCTCATGGGAGTGTCCTGTATCTGTAAAGCTCTGGACACCCACGTCACTGCTTCTGCCTAGAGGTTGTACAGTCTAAGAAACACTGGTTTATTTATTGACTAGTCAAAAGGAGACATAACATACCTCAAATGCCCCTGATTTTGTGGGATATGTAGTAGGACTCAGCTAGCACTTTTCCACCTAATGTTATTCTGGCACCTAAACAAATGCAACTCCACTTTCAGGCCTCCATTTGGGTTTCCTTAGTGTACAGCCAGATCCTCTTCCTTCACCTGAGCTGTGTAGGGCCTCACATGCATTGCACAGCAAGGCTGCGCCTTCAGGGCTAGAGAAGGGCCTTGTGGAGAAACACTGCTGGCCATTTCCCTCCCTCCAGGAGAAGGGGGCACCTGCCCCAGAGCCCCCACCTACTCTCAGCACGTGGTTCGAAGGTGCAGCGCTGCCCACACCCAGCATTTCAAGAAGACAAGGTGTTTCTGAGGCCACCAGCAAGGCAGGACAAGGTTGACAAACTCTGGATAGAGACTGGCTTTTGGTGGGCACTTGGCCTTCAGCCAGAGTCAGCTGGACACAATCTCCTTACAAAGCTCAGGCTTGTGGGTGTGATTAGATGAGACCTCCAAACACGAGCACTGCACAAGAGCTGGAGAGGGGCAAGAGACTTTCCTATTTCACTCAATGACAGTTTCCAGTACTCACTGAGGACATTGGAAAGTGGCCTTGATTGCCAACACTCCAGCTAAATTAAACAGTATTTTAAAATACTTGGGATTAGGTTTCCCCACTCAGGAGAGTGTGATGCTCCTAAGTACAGCACATCACCTTCCGGGGTGAGCCAGCCCACCACACCGTGTGAAATGAAACACTTCTGCAGTGAGGACTGGAAAAGATGCTCCACCAGAGACTGCTGTAACAGCAGGTGGGAGGTGCTGTTCTCACTGAGCAGCCTCAGGAAGTGAACTGTGGCCACCCACACCATCAGGGATGAGCTGTAAATACCAAGTTTTGGGTAAAAAGAAAATTCCTGTCTCCTTCCCAAACAGCTGTTGATTTAGTAGGGCAAGGAGGTGAAAGATTCCAGAAGCAGCTTGTCCTTGTGTACAACAACAAAATCCCATCCTGTACAGCCTCACGGTGTTCACAGGAAAACTAGCAGTGAGTATTTACTTACCTCCCTTCATCTCAGGAAACCATGCATGAATGCAAGCACGGGAAGCTGAATTTTAAATTCCAAACTATGCTTTAAAGGCCTCATATCAGCTATACTTTTCCAAACTAGAAAAATACCAACAAGAATAATAACAATGCAAGAAGAAATTAAATTACATTTTTCTCTTTTCCCTTCATAAACCATACTCTTAAAGTGCACCCTGAAGTCCAGCACTAATAATTAAAATGTTTTTCACCAGTGGTATTTTGCACGTCAGGAAGAGCTCATAATTTTATTTTGAATTGGCATTTGCATATTCAGTTATTCAAATCTATTTCCTCTCATGATTAAGCATGCTGTATAATTGATATTCTTCTTCCCTGTAGTGTGACACAGCATGTGACTCAAAACTTGCCTTCATAAACATACTCATGAATGCTAAAGCACAACACATGCAAAAAAACATGTCACATTCCCATATGCTCAGGCTGGAGGAAAATAGCTGTAGTGCCCCCTAACTTAGCTTTCTTCAGAGGACTGGGTAGTGTCTTTGATCTGAGAGAGAAATATTTGCCAGGAAATACCAAGAAAGTTCTCTCCACTTGTAATTTTATGAGTTTGAAGAGTGTTGAGAGAAATGAGCTGATCAGACTGAGAATGTATCAATTTCTTACAAGAAGGACAGCAAGCCCAAAGACTGTTTTAGGCTTCTTTTTCATGGTTTTTGTTGGGGGTGGTTTTTAAATACTGAATTTGCTTTAGGAAATGAGCCAAACTTATACTTAGAGAGCTGCTCCAAAAGTGCACATCCATCCCCGTGGGGTTTTTGCCCTGTACAGCATATGGAAAACAAGAACAGAGCCCTCTACTTGATCAAGCATTTAGAGAGGTATCACATGCCCAGCCACCTTCTCCCTGTATTTAAAACTTCTTCCATCCTAACGCAGACTTTTCAAACTTTTGCTAATTGAAAAGTAAGCCCCTGGCAAGTATAAAATTTTAATATTAACCCACCTGAGACATCCAGTGAAGAAGAAAAGTTTTTAAAGAAATTGAATCTGAGAAAAGGATAATTGCTGAAGCAACCCCTGGAGGAAGTGGAAACCTTTGCAAACCAGGACCCAGATGCTGACCACAGGCTTAGAAGCAACTCTGCAGTGCTGGGGCAGCTGCAAGGCATTCTTCACAGGCCTGTGCCTACCAGCCTTCAATGTCAGCTGTATGTGTTTCTCCACTTCTTAGCATGCCTTAATTTCTTATTCAGATCAATTTCTCTAATTCTAAAATGATTCATAATACCAGGCAATGCCATTATATTACAAGACAGCTTAATTTACAAGTTCATTCCATGCCAAGAGCAAGGCAGCAGAATCCCTAATTCTAAATAAGATCTATTTTATGCCAAATATCCTTGCCAAAGCACTCTAATGAGCTGGCACCAAATGACTTCACAGGAACATCCTACTGTCAGCAGTGTTTTGTGTTTTCCAGGCATTACCGGAACTGTATGCCAACTCTTCTTTTTCCTGCGTGTGATTGTCAGTTTGTTCTACCCTTCTCCAAGTAGTAAGCATGTGAATTTCCTCTCTCAGCCACCACACACACTAAAAAAGCAGGTCACTTCAGTATATTGTACTTCAGCTTTGTCATGTCTGGAAATACTTAACACTACTACATATATATATATATATATATATAAAAGCAGTTCTGTGACTGATAGACAAAGTGGTCAGTGTTGGAGTCTGAGTTTGAATCACAAATGATGCCAACATAACAGAGGAGAAAAACAGTGTGGGATTCAGGTGCTCCATGAATTATCCTGCTGCTTAGCCTGAATGCTCTTTGCCTGTGAAAAAGCTGAAGATGGCCACTTACTGGCCTAGTAGGAGCTGAGAATAGAATACTTTAAGGCCTCTCTTGATAAGTAAGTATTTTCCTTTAAGGAGGAAGCAAAAATTAAACCAAAACACTACTTTATTTATTTAGTCATAGTGAGACAAATTCTAAGCTAGTTTCTTACAGAACTGTCATTAGAAGAAACTTTCCCTAAGAAGTAACAGAATAAAGTCCAGAAAGAATCCCAGTGTCTCTCCCCATTGCCCAGCAAATACAACACATCCCTGCAGCAGCAAGATGTACTGTCCCAGTGTTTTAACATTACAGGTAGAGTATTGTTACTCATGAGTAGTTGCACACATTAATTAGTATGTTTTGTACTGTATTGCCATCCACAGGCATTGACAGCTGAATATAATAAAACATTTTAAAAACAGAAACGAGAAAGAAATAATTTCTTTGGTTGCAGGAGGGCTTTGTTTCCTCACACCTGCCTCAACTGAAGAGCCTCCCAATGGGGCAGATCACATCTCTAGAGATACAATAAAAAGCCAGCAAAGCTGGGGAAGCAGCACACCAATACCTGGCTCCTAAGCTCTGCGAAAGCCAGTCACTCACACTACCCAAGAATTTGCTACTTCTGCTCATCAGCCAGCACTTGGGCCTGAGCAGCTTACTTGCTGGCTGGGGGTGGGACTGGCCTCTGCTGATGTAAAGAAAATTCAGCTGGTGCAGGTAGGACGTGATATGATTTCAAAAGGGTGGGAGCAATTAAAGAACATTTTTTACTCCTCGTTGCTGTTCCATTGTGTCTGTGTTATAGCAGAGTTCCTTATTCCAAAGGATGGTTTGGTGCAGTGATACATTTGTCAGCATTAATGCCCTTTGCTGTAAAGCACTTGCTTCTCTCCTCAGCTTCATTAATTGCTATAATGGACAACTTTCCCTCTGAAGACCCACCTTATCCTCCACTTCCCTGAACAACAAAGCCTTGTCCTGAATGGCTGATGAACTAATGTCTAATTAGCTTCAAGGTAAGGATGAAGTATGAATTTAGAAAACCGAAAGGCAAGTTGTAAGGTTGGAAACTTGTATTTAACAGACTTTAGTATTAGGATTATATACTTGAAGGCACAGTGGGAGAAATTGTGAGCAACGAGAAAGTTGCTCTCTCCAGAAGAACTCTATGCTGTCTCTGATCAAGGCTGTCAGATTCCTGCTATGATGGAAAGGGGTTATTTTAATAATTAATAATTTAAAATAAAGTTCAGTGAAGCTGCACCAGTGCTGTCTTCATGCCTTCTGTAATTCTGAATGGCCAGCCTGTGAACAGCTGGTGAGAATTTAAGATCTATTTTGTGAATCTACTACAAAACATTGCCAGTCTTCTTTTAACAAAATATAAGAAAAATGGAGGAAGATGTCTGTTTTCTTGCAGGTTGGAAGACAATTTTTATTCCTGTGATTTATTAAGCTTCTGGCTTGGATGGGGTTTTTTTTTGTGCTTTAATATTGTATGCACATTGCTATTAAATGTCATGAATATTGCTATGAAACATAATGAATTTTGTAAAATATGGAGTCTGAACAATTCATGAAATGCAGCGTACAATTTCATGAAAACTGGGCATGTGTTGACTTGGAGTATGCCCAACTTAGAACATATTTCACTGAGATCTTAATTATTTTCATTATACACTGACATCTATATTTTATGGAAACCTCAGGGAGTGTTTTTAAAATACTTTGGATATTTCATGAAAATTGCTGAATATGAGAGGAGAACTTTGGCTGAAAGTTATGGTTTTATAGAACTTTTTTCAATTATGCAGCTGAAATATACTTCTTCATTTTAGAAAATGCAGCAGTGATATTCATATTTACGAGTCTTTTTGTTTATGGTGAGATTTTCTTCAGTTGTAATTCAGATAACTCCTCATCTTTTTCTTTCCTACCCTGCAAGATCCAGAATACAACCTTGAAAACACTTGCGGTCAACACCTTGGAATCATAGAGTGGCTTGAGTTGGAGAAGATCTTTAGGATCATCTAGTTCCAACTCTGCTGTGGACAGGTGTGCCTCTCACTAGACCAGCTTGCTCAGTGATCCATCCAGCATGGCCTTGAACACTGCCAGGGATGGGGCATCCACTACTCTGGACAACCTGTTCCAGTGCCTCAGCACCCTCACAGTAAAGAATTTCTTTCATATATTTCTAACCTAAATTTCCCCTTTTTCAGTGGGAACCCATTATTCTTTGTCCTTCAAGTTCCTGATAAAGAGTTCTTCTCTGGCTTCCCTGTAGGTCCCCTTCAGGTATTGGAAGGTTGCTATGAGGTGTCCATGCAACCTTCTCCAGGCTGAACAGCCCTAACTTTTTTAGCCTGTCCCCATAGGAGAGTTGCCTCAGTCTCCCTATCAACTTTATGGCCCACCTCTGGACTTCAACTACTTATTATATGTTTGTTGTTCAATCACTTCCTCCTTTGATTCTTCTCCTTCTCATTCAGAATTGCAAAGAGGAAACTGTGCTTGACAGCAGGAATGGTTCATGTTTCATTACTGTGAAAAGCAGGCACACTAACATGAACTTCTTTTTTGAGTGACTAAAAGTTGCAGTGTCCCACACGCTTCAGTTAAGAGAAGTTTTCATCTTCCCTAGACTGGAAATAAAATTTGTTTCCCCACTTTGTTTTCCACAAGTATGCTGCCATATGGTCAGGAGTCCTCTCTGTGTGCTCCCGTGGCATATGGCCAGAGGGGGCAGGTGGATGATTTTTTGTTGTGGACCATTGATCAAGAAGAGCTGATCATCAGCAGAAACAGTTCCCATCATTTCAGCAGGAAAGGGAAGAAGAGCTGTCACAGGATGTTGGCAGGGGAATGCTTGGGAAGGCCATGGAAGAAATGTCATACTTTGAATGCCTGCAGGAAGTAAGCTAACAATTGTTTGGTGGTTTCTACTTGCAGACTGTGTCTAGTGTTAAAATGCACAGATGTACTTGTTCAAGAAGGCAAATGGAAACTCAGTGTGACACGGGCAGATTGATTCCCTCACAGGATGCTGCTGGCATGAAAGGGTGGATCTTGATGTAGCAGAGCAGATGAGAAGGGAATGCTGCCTGGCAGTGTTACAGGTGTACCTCCAGTGTATCCTGCAGATAGGTACAAAGTTCATTCACCAGTTATAATAACCCCTGTAGGATTCCCTTGTAGAATTGCCTTGTTAGGCAATTAAATGTTCTATCACTGTGGCATAATTCTGAGTCATCTGTCATAAGTGTCATCTCAACAACCTAATGAACAAAGTGAATCAAACTGCTTTAAATAATGCTTTGCTTCTAGATTGATCCATAAAATTGCTTCACTGTAAGGTTCTATAACCCTAAATCTAGCAAGCGGCACACTAGAAACACTCTCAGGGTAGTTTGGTAGGTAGGCTGGCTGCTAATGCAGTCTGATCTTGGACCTCTCTCTTGTCAGCCCTGTGCACAAGAAGTTGTCCTCAGCTCTGAGGGCCTGGCTTTGTCAGCAGCTGAGAGAGGCTCACTGTGGGCTGCTCTCTGATGAAACGCCACCCAGCTCATCAAGACAACAATAGGAGTACTGCTGGACATCTGGAGTTTGCCCAGCTTCCTGTGGCAATGACCCTTAGTAACTCTGTGTATGCACTAGTACCTTGTCAGCAATCAATATAAAAATTGTTTTGTGTCATGCTAGAGATGTTAGGTTCCTACAGGTTTCCCAAAAGTGCAGAGGAGATGGGATGGGGACCTTTCATAAGCACTTCTTTTGAATGAAAGGCTGAACCCACTTCAGGTGCTGGTAACTGCATAGAGAAGTAAATACATCCTAATAGCCTATTGCCATGGTGTAAAACATGGCTAGTGTCATCAAATCATCAGAGGGTCCAGCTAGGAGATTCAAATCTGCAGGTAACTAATTTCTTTTTGGTTTTGCTACTCATGAAACTTGTTGTTTTGGATATTCTACAATTTTCTTTTACCTCACTGGTTAATAAAATGGGCTAACCCAGATGCCTCTTGGTTCAGGTACCCCTTCATGGGATACTTCACAAGTCCATTTGGAACCTTCCTTTCTCCTCCAAAGTCACAGAAGTCTGACCCTTGCTGGCTGACACAGTGCTGGAGTACCACTGTCATATTCTGCTGCTGCTGGAGCCAGTGATGTGCAGGTAAAAATGCCCACAGTTTTCTCCAGAGCTGGATAAGGTCTGAAGGCAAAGGACTACTTGGTCTTGTTGTGAAACACGACAGAAGGGCTGCCATGCATTAAGGCTTATCTTTGCTGTACTACATCAATAAGCAGTGAACTGAAAGTACCTTCAAAACAAACCAAAGAACAAACACTGGCTTGGCAGTCAGTACACTCTAATTGGTTTGCATTTTTAGTTTGCTGCAGCTTCTTTTATGAGCAGTAGCTGAGCTTAATGCGAAATAAATACCCTTGTGAAGATACATCTTTAGTTTTGGATTTGTCGTCTCATCCAAAACGTTGCAGTGTCATGGGAAAACAGCTATTTTTGAACATTCATTCTCTATACCACTTTCTTGAACTATTGTGTAAAGTAATCTTCAAGACATATTTGAGGGGCTGTTAATGGTATCCCATGGAATGACTTAGTCAAAGCAAAACAGGTACCCTCAGGTGGGTATTTTTACAGAGTGGGTAATGCAGTATCACAGGCCAACTCAGGAGAGCCCAGAACAGCCCCCATAACTCAGCAGCAGCCCCCTGCCCTCTGCCCTCCCAGCTGGCTGCTTCTGTGCTGAGCACCTTGCAAAGGAAGCAGGAAGCTGGAGCCTGCCAGCATTATTCTTTAAAAATTCTGAAAAAACAAAAAGTGGCTGGCAAAAGTTGAAGGTTGCTTTGTGGTGTCTAATGCCCTCCTCAGCTTGCTCAAGGTGGAGTCTGGGACATGGGGACTGAGGTGATCAAAGGGTAAGTGGTTCTCCTACTCTTTAAAGTAAGAGGCCTAATGTCAGGTCTCACAGAAGGACACCAGGTTCACGGGTTCCTGATAGAGGGGTTCTTCCAAGATCCTGGTACACAGTAAGAGGCAACAGACCTCTATGCCCTGTTGCCCTGAGTTTTCTGTCTTTTGTCTTTTTGTAGAACTTTCACATGCAGCCTCATGTAAATAATGTCTATTAGAATGTCTTAGAATGTTTACATACTTCTCCTGTGAGAGAAGAAATGATTGATGGTGATGTCCATCAAGGTCGAAGGGGTGGCGACCTGTGTAGCCAATCCCTTGACCTCTGTACATATCTATAAATACTGGAGTCAAAATAAAATTAGAGAGAGATAGTTTTCTACACAGCCGTCTTCTAAGATTCATTCCAGTGTTCCTAAATTAGGACACGCCCAGCTTCGCGCCGTGACAATGCCCTACAAATTCAGTTCCTCCTATTTCTCCAGTTTTACACATCTGGTCATTCTCCTAGAGTTGTCCCTCTTTTCCCATACACCTTTTCCCATAATTTGTCTTTCTCTTCATTGCAACCCCAAGTTTTTTCTTCCCCAGCTTTTGATACTATAGTCTCTGCCCGTGGCAAACATTCACAGGTAGTTTCTTTTTGAATTATCTGACTTATAACTCATATAAAGAATATAATTTAATAGGGTATTTCCTTTAAGTAAAAAGAAGAGATAGACAGACAGTTTCCTCCAACAGTCCTTTCTAAATTCAGCACTTTGAATTATTTCTGTTCATGAGAAGCATGAATGTTACATAAACCGGATGGTGTTTCAGTTCAGTGGCCACCCTATGTCGCCACCAGAGTCATTGTCAAATGGAAACTTCACAAGGCCAAATTTTATTGACCCAAGAGACCTCCTTCAGTATCTCTAAAGAGAGAATTAAGCTCTCCAAGCAGGTGCCTCAGAAGTGCACAAGGTGCTTTGCTCTGGCTAGGATAAGTGTTGAGTAACTAAGAATATTTGGCATATAAAGATCAGTTCACATCTTAAAAAAGATGGGACCTTCACTGGCTAGCACTTCAAAAGTCCTGTTTTATGAAATGGAAAATGAATCTGAGGACTGCTGCCTGTATTTAAGTCACAAGTGCTAGTCCACATAAGTACAGGACATGTTAGATTTCAAGGTAGTCCTGACTTCACATGTGTAACTTAGACTTCCAAAAAACCACTCTTTACATTTGAAGGGCATGTCGGCTTCATTCTAGCAGTCAGCACTGTAAGGTGATCTGTAGATGAAGCTGAAGACTGTAATTCATGAATGCACAGATTACCTATTACAGTGACTTAACCTCTTGGAAGGTTAAGATGCCCTGCTTCAGGTGTGCCTCTGCAACAGCTGCTAAAATGTCAAAGATTTATAGAGAATACCCATGAAATGCAATCCTCCAGTTGATGGAACAGACACATCTGAGACCATAATAAAATGGAAGAAGCAGGTCAAAAAAGAGCAGCATGACAAGACTCTGCAGTGATTACTGAACTTTTCCTTGATTTGCTCACATTTCAACTTTTCCACTTCCTCTCCTGTCTCTTGATTTGCCTTTCTTCCCTGTGTTCAGCAGTTGGAGTCATTTGGGCAAGATTTGGTCCTTCTCTCTGCCCCTCAATTCCTCTCCCTCCCTATGCTGGTAATCACTCCATTACCAAATTTTCTTGGTTTTTTCACTCACACTGTTTTTCATTATATCTCCTGTCCTGAGCGTTTGTTCTGCTTTGTTCTCAGAATTCAAGATTTCATTCCCATTCCTTAAAGGAAGACTTTCCTTTCAGGAAAGAGAACGAAACCTTGTGATTTCAGTGGGCATTCTTTTGGCAAGCTTCTGGCCAGTTCCCTGCATTTCTGGTCATCTCATGCACTTTCATTGTTTTCAGCTGGGTTTGGAATTTTTCCTTGACTTGCTCACATTTCAATTTTCCCACTTCCTCTCCTGTCTCTTCATTTGCCTTTCTTCACTGTGTTCAGCAGCTGAATTGGAGTCATTTGGGCAAGATTTGGTCCTTCTCACTGCCCCTCAATTCCTCTCCTTCCATATGCTGGTAATCACTCCATTGCCAAAAAGACACATGCATTTCAAAAGGTTTTCTTGTGCCTACAGAATCTCTGAAGACCAGGTCATGTGTTTTAGTGGCTAAATTTAAGAATTGAAATACCATCAGTTTATTTAAATTAGACATGAATATTTACCTTCTTATTCCAAACAAACCTAGCACAAACCTACTGTCCCAAGATCACCTTCTCTGGCTGTCTTTTCTGAGTGAGAGCTGACTTGGGATTCTGTCCAAAATTGCTGCAATGTAGTTTAAAATTTCCCATCTGTGTTTCTGAGATTCCATCTGGGACAGGTGAGGATGGTACAAGGTTGTGTGTGCACCTTCAGGACATATCCTGTTAGAATGTTCAAGCATGAACCAACACATGCAGAAAGGCAGCTAGACTTAAGTTCACACTCTGATATCCAAGACCCTTATGATGTTATAAGTTAGATTAAAGCCTGAAATTTAACAATAACACTGAGATAAAATCCTTTCACTATAAATTTTACTGCTGATATAAAAGAAGCTAAATACCTGAAAAGATTTCAGGTCTGTTAATTTTTATAAGTATTCACAAAAGCATGAAGCAGATAACTATGCCAAAATTCAATTCAACCTTTTTTTTCTTTTTCTTTTCATTTACTACAGGTTTGCCACATAAATAAAACTGGTTTCTAGTCTGTGAAAAAAGGGCAGTAGGAGCTTTATAATGTCAAGGTGAGAGCCATGCAAGCATTTCCAACAGGAGTAAACAAAGATCTCCAGAGCAAGAGCAGAGAGTGTACAGAGGGTAGTTACTGAGTAACCATAGTAGTTATCTGAGTTATTTATGCTAAGAAAATTTAAATAAAATGCTCTGATGCTACAATAATTTTTTTTAGCAAACTTAAATAGCATGCGATAGAATGACAAGAAAAATACATTATAGCCTTTGTAAATCTGTTTTCTTTATATTATCTGTTCTCTGAATGAACAGAGGATCATGATTTTGCTGCATTATGGTCATAATTTTGCATGTTAAAAATGAAGTATGCTCATCTAGGCTTGGATAAAAATAAGTGGCTGAGATGATTTTCTTGATTAGTATCATCATAGGTGGACATCTATGTCACAGGAACTGTTAAAGGCAGTTAAAGATTCTGGAGTTTTTGGTAAATAGTCTTCCATTTTCTACCAAAAAGGGAAATTTGCAAACATTGTTTTTTTAATTAGCAGCAATTCTAAATACTGTAACGGTGCCACAAATAGAAGTGAAATAAAAGGAAAAAATGATAATGTTTTAATGCTTTGAATAGAATGAGTATAATGCTTTTGAGACCAGTTTTTCAAGACTGCTCAGCTTCCCCAAGCAGTATACGAATAAACAGCATTCGGTGCCTCCTTAGGAGGACAGGTCCCACAACATAGAGTCTGGGAATACTGTAAAGCACTAGCACCTCCCAGAGGATGCTTGATTGCTACCAGCTCCGTACCACCCCAAAGAGTCTGTTATCCCAGGTAGTAATCTCATTTTAGGGGTGCAAGTGTTGATACAGGTGTGAGTTAGGGTGTGACATATCTTGCAAATACTACACAGGAAGATCTCAGGTGAAGCCCTCACACAGGATGCGGTCACACTGCCTCCAGTCACAGCCAGGGAATAATTTTCTGGTGAAACAGAGATCTTCCCAGTCCAGGAACAAAGTGTAAGAGCTTCAGAAACCCAGAGCATTCACCCCATGTTGAATCAGGAGTATACAGCACACACTTCAATTTCTAAATGGAAAATGTTTTAAAACAATTTGGTACTGAGAAATTTCAGAGGAACTTTTGATATTCCACCTTACTTGAGTTATAAGTCATAACATTACTCTTGCAAGAGTATGAATATGTGAAAAGCTAAATCCTCAAATGTTGATGTAATTAGATTAATTAAATTGCGTTTAAAACTGGTGTGCGAGTAAGCATAAAATAATCCCCATCCAGAACTAAAACTGATACACATTATTGCAGGAAACTTGTTTTATTTTCCTGGTAATGACTAGACTCAAAACAGTAAAGTGCAATTATTTAGAGTGCTACAATTCTACGGTATTAAAAATCTTAAAATCTTCACCAGATTAGCCATGCCAATAATCCAGAAATTATTTCTTTTAAAATGCTCTATGATCATCTTACTTTAGCTGACTGCTGGCGCTGTACCACACACGTCAACATATTTTCCTCTTTTCTTTATAATCAGATGGATCTAAATGAAAAAAAAGGCTTGATGAGATTGATGGAGTATTTATAACCTAACTCTGAACTGCAGGAAACATATTCCATGGTGAGATAACAAATACTTCCTGTTAGAGGATGATACTTCTAAGAGTAAATCTACTCTTTAAATTCAAAAAAACATGGGTTTCCTATAGTCACTGACTTAAACAGAAATAAGATAGGAAACCTGAAATGCAAGGTGTTATTTGCTGAAAGAATATGAGTTCACAAGCGCTGTCTCAAACTTGAAGTTATGTAGAAGAATCAAAACCCTAATGCTAATTAATCAAATCACATCCGTGAGCTAAACTGAAAAGCAGTATGACCTTATAAATAACCCCAAAGAGCATACATGTGTGCATTGGCAGAATTTCGGTACTTCCACTGTGTGTCTTCAGTGCCAAGGCCCATAATTTAAATTCCTAAACACTCATTCAGCTGTTGTCTATGTCAGGAAGCATTAGACTCCTGTTTCATAGAAGAATGTAGGTGTCTAAAGTGGAATTTAAGTCAAACACATGTACTTAAATCCAGCAGTGCCAGTCAAAACAACAGACCCCCACATTTCTATCAGTACAGGAGATAGGCACAGTTCTTCTTGACAGAAAACAGTGAAACAATCCAATCATAGGGCATTAAGCTGGAAGCCTTGCCTTATAAAACACATTCTCTCCTTATGGCCCAAAAATTATTTAAGTATTCCATTTTAAAGTGGAACAATTTCAAGTAGAGATTGCAAGCACTCCTTCAATGAGGAAAAATTCCCTTCTTCAGGAGTTATGGCCTGTGAGTTCAAATCCTCTTCAGGGAAAGGGAGGAACTGAAACACTTCTCCAAGGTCTGAAATGAGTAGCCTGAGACACGAATTCAAACATTTGTCATTTGCAAAACGTTTTTGGTTTTTTTTCTTGATGCACTTCTAAGAGTATTCCAAAGTATATGAATTTCTTATTTTCAGGGAAAAAATATTTTGTTAAGTAAGCATAAAGTTATGAGCATTTATCAGTGTCCTATATATATAGATACAGTCTTGGAAAAAAACACTCGATTTTTCAAAAGAGAGTAAATGAAAGATAAGCAAGCTTCCTACAGAAACATTAAACCTGCTTTAAAGTAAGACCCCCAGCCTTCATTTCCTCTAAAATGAGAAATGCAGAATGAAATCTCATGTTAGTGCAGGTCAAGGGGAGGAGGTCCAGAGGACCTCAGAGAGTCAGAGTAAGTCTGTGTGTCAAACAGGTTACATAAAACATTGGCAAATGCCAGGCAATGTGTGCAGAAAGAAACAATGTGTTGAGTTCTAAACTAACTTTACATCTTACCAAAAAGAAATCTTGAGACTAAAATGCCAGTCCAGTGTGCTGTGACAGTTAACAATGCAAACAGTCTTAGAAACAGCAAAAATGCTGAGAGAAAAGGAGTGTATTTCAACATTTTTTTGTCTATCACTGAAGTAGTCTCCTACAAGACTAATCACTACGTGAAGAACACATGAAGAACATACTCATGCAAAGACAGTCAGGAGAACAATTGGAAAACAAAGTTGGGAAGGACATCTGTATGAGGAGACAACCAAAGGATTGTAATAATTGGAATCAGAGAAGAATAAAAAAACTATAGAGGGACAAGAAATAATGACACAAAGAAGGAAAGTTGAATGTTTCTGCCTACTTGTTTTTAAAAATACAAGAAATAATATATAATATTTTTTGTAAATATCATCCATAAGATTTTCCATTCCAATAATGGAATAATTATTGGAATAATACAATAATTCCAATGTAATAAACCCCTAGTGCTTGTCATCAAATTTTCTTTGGTTTGTAGCAGTCATGAGGAACCCCAGCTGAATTCTAAATGTCCTTTGTGCATGTTGGAGCAGTCCTGTTCCTCTTGCATTATATAATGCTGTACAGAATTACAATGGAAAGCTGTTTTAGCCATGGAATCCATAGTGAATCATCTTCATTTCTGTAAATTAAATACCTATTCTTTCTTTTTCAAGTATGTTTCTTCATGGATAATGAGATCAGCAGACAATAGCTCCAAAACTGCTATTCAGGTTAAATATTTGTGGGAAAAAAAATTAAAATTTTGCTTCTATTAGTGAATATAACTGATGCAGTTCAAATTATAATAGAATGGGGTTGGTTGTCTCATAATAAAATCTATCACAGTAAGATATACACTGAAATAGTGTTAAATATAAAAAACTTGACCTCTAATCAATTTCTAATAGGCCACAAAGCTAAAGTGAGTTCCAAAGGATTCTGTCCTGTCCAGGTTGTCTTAAAGACCCCTGATCATGTCACTGGTTAGAATCTCAGCATTTTCCTAGATCAAATTGAGCTTGGTCAATAAGAAAGTTAATTAACAGTAAAAGCAAAGATTAAATATTATCTTGGGTGGGATATAAAAATATTAGATTGTTTAGGAAGAATCTTTTTTGCAACTAACAATGCCATTTTCCATAAATATATGTTAATTATCATTATATTTTTCTCCTTTAATTATGTATTAATCAACACTTTTATCAGCATCCCTGGTTTTGCTCGGACCAATGTCAGAAGAGTCATCATTGCTCTACAGAATGTTCCACCTAATAAAATAATTAACACGTATTACCTATACCTATAAACACTCATTTCCTTATAATCTCAAACTAGCACTTCCAGTTACAGTGTTACTATTACTAGATAACAGTCAGCAAAGTACACCATTATCTTTAAAGAATATAAAGCCGTAGAGTCAGAAATAAATAGGATCTTGGTTGAGTTGAGACATGTAAATTTGGATATAAAAAACCTGAATAGACTAAGAGATGTTCTAACATCTCATTGGGGCAGCTGTGAGAGGGAATTGATGGAGCTTTGGAATTGGTGCAACACAATCTCATCTGCATTTCAGAGATGCAAGTTGCAGCTTTAGAGCTGTTGCTCTGAACAGCAGAGTTGCTTCCTTGCAATTTTTCACTGGAAAGAGAGAAAAAACCCACAGAGATCCAAGCATTTTGAGCTTACCAAATTTTGGGCATTGTTTTTTTCATGTAGATGTTGCATATGTTATTTGGGTAAGCAGGTATGGACTAGTCTTGCTTATGTCTCCTCTGCTGATCATTACACCTTGTACTATTCCTGCACTGAGAAATAGTGCAAACTGCAAACCAAAGAAGCAGTTCATGCCTGCAAAACCAAGATGGAGCAATAGAAAAACATTACTCTTCTTCCTAATCACTTTTGCCTTTTGAAACCTACATATTTGTGATAAGCGGCCTCAGTCAACATCCATGCTCATAGTGTAGGGGCTTCTGGAGAAGCCACATGCTCTGCAGTAAACCCAAATTGTCATGGCTGATGTTTATGTCTAATCAGTCTCACAGATGTGACAGGATAATTCAGCCTGAATTGCTTACTTTCAGCAGTCTGAGTCATATAAGGTGTTAATTATACTGAAGTTAATAAAAAGGTATTTAATTTTCTGACTGCTAATTCATATAATGAATCAGACTGAAGAAACAGGATTAGGCAAAAAACAACAAACAATAATTGCCTGTATTTAAAAGAAAATCACTCTAACAATTTCAAATCTAGTTCAGTCTTATTTTCCACATGCTAGTGAGATTACTTAAATTCATGAATAATGGATATATTTCTTCTGTGATGTCTTGTTGCTTTCTATACTATGAAAAGATAAGCATTATGCAAATGTGGTATCTTAAAAAAGTCTCTTTTCAGATAGTCATCATTTTAATTTTATGTTGCTAATATAATTGACAAAATACGATACTACTGATTGTGCTTTTTCTTGTAAACCACTTATTTGATGGGCTTAAACAGCTGTGGGTCTGCCTCTGTGAGTTTGTGAAGTTCTAACCAGGCTACAAAAGAGCAATAGACAAAGTCAGGTATAACATCCTACCAGCTGGTAAACAGCTTTTCATAGCATTAAAGGTATAATTCAGTCAACATTGTTACATTTCAAAAAAAAAAAAAAAACGAAGAAGGATACTATTATCCTCCCCTCCACCTTCCCAAGTAGTCAAACTCATGTGAAATGAACAGAGATTTAATTTGCAAAGCTGAATATAGATGTGCTTGATTTATAAAGAATAATGTCAGAGATCTGCAAACACCTTTAACTACGAATCAATTTGCATCTCACCCTGGGACCCCTTCAGTCAATTCAGGTATTTCTAAAATTTCTTATAGGATCCATCATATCTGATATAAAATTAGACTGAAGGCTAATTCAAATATAGTGGCTTCAAGTTTAGAGAAAAGAAGGTTGGAGTTAAGGCATGCCTTGTTCATCACTACATTACACCATTTCTGCAAGTGAAACTTTCCCAAATTCAACAACAATAAAACGATTACAACGAGGAAAATTCTGACCAAAGATTTTGTTTGGAAATGCTTACTACAAAGTTATTTGCCACTAGAGCACTTCAAACTTTTCAAGTACCACTCCATGTTAATTCTACATTATTAGAGACACTGAGTGAAAAATTCTCTTCTCAAAAATATCACTTTCAGTTTGATGAGCCATTGGGGATCAAGCCAAAAGAAAGGTCCATTCAGAACCCAAGACAGAGAACTCAGAGGCATCATGACAAACTGGAATCCAACTGACTGAGGAGAAACCCTGCTGAAAAGCTTCTGGGGTCATCGTGGTGAGTCTCAGGCTGTACAGAAGCCCGTAGAGTGCATTCATAGAAAGCAAATAATGCTCACACTGGGAGGAGTACGGACACCAAACTGCCAGAATTGGCAACATCTCCCTGTGCTTGGCATTGGTGAGGTACATGTGGAACAGTGGATCTAGCTTTGTACCACCTGGCTTGTGCAGAAAATTAAGAGAACTGGAGAAGGTACAGGAGAGGAGGCAGAGGACACATGGGCTGCAAAGAGAACTTGAGGGAAGAGTCTTGTTCAGTTTGACAAGGAGGAGAGGAATGCTGAGAGGAACTAACTGCAGCCTACAGGAAATATCTCAAAGGGGTTACTTAAATGGTGGTGTCAAAAATTTTTAAAAATGGCCTCAATTGTAAATTAATACTGGACACTAAAAAATGCTAACACAGGTATGTTAAATCTGTTTTGAATTTTGTCTGGGTTCCCAGACAGAATGATCCCTAATATCTACAGAGCTGTCTATTGGTCTGAAAATACTAGCATGAATTATTATGGCCCAAAGCCTCACTTTCTTTCATATTTCATGATGGCAAAATATGGAGGAAACATCAGGAAAGGAATTGTATAAAATTTCTTATGTCAACTCTGCTATTTTCTCCTTCAGAACAGCAAATTTTGATGAGGCTATTTTAGGCTCATGAAAACAAAAAATCTCATCTTACCTGCACATTAGCGCTTAGATAAACTAACAACGCAAAACAATCTGTAGAGATGCAACAACAGAAATGAGTTTACATTTGCACTTCAATTAGTTTACATTTTTTCCTCTTTTATTTCACCCTTTGACCTACACATGCAAATATACTCTGTATTTGGAAAAAGAAATCTGCTTTGAACCTTCCCTGTGGTTGTAATACTTCTTCCTCATGCCTCTAATTAAAAGATGTTACTATTCTTTAACTGTTTTCAGTCAGTTTAATCAATTTGACACATTCAAGGAAAAAAAGTCTTTCTTTGCAATTGAGCTTAAGAAAAAACTCTACCCCTTCTAATCAGCAAGTCAGTGTTTTTGGTATCACTGAAAAGCATTAATTTTGGTGCCAGGATCTATGCCAGATTTTGAAAGTCGTAAGTTGGTCATTTGCCTGCAGTGATTTTATTTGTAAAGTTTTACACATATTATATTTTACAAATTGATCAGATTGATAGATTGTAATCTACCTGCCTTGAAAATCCACAGCCATAAGACTCATTTCCCACCTGTCTATTCTTTCCATATTGTCAATTAAAAAAAAAGACAAAACAAAACAAACTCCAATAATAACAATAATAAAAATTATATTAATAAGTAAAAAATCAAAAAAATCCCAGCTCACACTTTGTGTAGGGGTTAAGTAGAACTCTGCTTTATTTTCCATAAAAGCACTATGTACTTCTATATTTACCTAGAAATGGTTCTCAATAAAAATAACAGAACAGAAATTTCTAAGGGAAAATAAATAGGCCTTTGGGAATAGACCTGATGTTGCGCCCAGTTCCTTCATTGTCTCCACATCTGACAGCCTCCTTAAAACAGCAGTGTTGTCTGGATATTTAGTTGGAGTACTGTGCTTAAAAGGCTGCACTTTTTAATGCAGAAGTGATTGAATTGCATACTTTCTCCTTAATGCTACACTGAAAGAAAACAGGCTTGCTCAAAAAATGGATGAATTTAAATCTTTTAGTGGAGCGTGTTTTATGATTCAGAAACGCACTCCTTGAAAAATATGTAGTAAAATCTTCAATGCATTCAGAGCTATGGTGTGTAGGGAGTAGAGTTGAGAATGTTAACACTCTGATATGTATGGAAAAGGTTAATGACTATAAATGCACTGGTATTTTATACTGACATAATTCTACCTCTCTCTAAACACTCCTGAGGCTGTCCCACAGCCAGAGCTGCCTGTGATCACAGCTCCAAGGCCCAGCTCCAATACAGTCAGGTGTGTAACCTTAACTCTAAGCACTAAGCAAACTGCAGTGTGAGAAAGAGCAGTGAGAGGATCTGCAGAGTGAAGCCAGGCAAGATAGGAAAGGTAAAACCACAAAGAGGATTACTGAGATAAGGATGCTTAGGAATTTAAGGAACAAAGGAAAACAACATATAAATGTATAACATCTTTCAGGGAAAAAACAGAGAATCAGAAGATGCAATTCAGCATTATCAGGGATCTGTTCCAAGAAGGAACAGAAGTCAACCTTTCCCCTCTTGAATGATACCAGTCTGGCCAGCATTTATATAACACTTGCAGTAATAAATACGTTTCCTTGTGAGGTTGAATCATCTGATAAATACCAAGTGAATGATCTGTCATCTGATAAATACCAAGTGAATGATCTGTCTTATGCAGCGTTCAGTTTGGGGTACTTTGTCTGGTATTCATATTTTGTGAGTGATATTCAGATCACTTAAATTCTGACTGAACTGTAATGCAGGAGAACTTTTAGTGACCAACAAGCAAAACTGTAACAGATCAAAGCTTCTTCTGACTGGTCATTTCAGATAGGCTCTTTATTTGCTGTACAATCAAACGAGCTCTCATTTATCACAGAAACATGCCATTTTAAGACTAGAGGAGTCCTCCTTATCAAAACCGGGTAACTTTTCTTGGACAGTTGAAAGGCCTGTTAAGAGAACAGAAATGAAATTTCACCTAGACTATCAACCACATAGGATTAAAGGTACAACAAGATAGTGATGATTCCTTCAGTAAGCTTGAGCATGTGGAGAAGCTACAGATACCAGATTCCAAAACCCATCAGTCCTGATTGCTTAAGGGATTAATAATAAGAACAAGGTGTCCACCCAGGCAGCTTTAATACAGGTGATGTCAGTGTTGATCAAGAGTCACTCAATCTCTGAAGGCCAGGCACTTGCCTGAGCAAGTCTTACAAACTTCAGGGGTCTTCGTACAGCACTGGTATCATGAGTCTCAGCAGTTCCACTAAAAAACTTTTTATGGGTAGACCTTACATTTCTACACCTTCTGTCTCCAGAGCAAGGACAAAGCCTATTGGAAAGGCATTTTTTGGACGGCGGAATTTGCTGATTATGCTATATTCAGAATAAACAGCTGCTTAGAAAAGTCATGAAAGTGCCTAAGCTAAAGCCTAATTTCACCTTATGCTTTCCTTTTTTTTTTTTTTTTAAGAGCATGAGAAGCAAAACAAACTAAAATTCCTATACATTTTCATGGTCTTCATAAACATTGTTTGTACCATGATTACTTACAGGGTTTGCAGGGTTCAACTATACAGTGTCATTATCATTATGTCATTAGCTTCTTTCCAATTTTTTATTACCAATGCAGAATAAGTGACAAAGAGCAACAAATAAACTGTGTGGGGTTTTTTTATGAATAGAAGTTTTTCATCATCAGAGCATTTAGTACATAGAGCATGAGTATGCAATATTATAATTCTTAAAACATGTCCTTGATAGTTTCTAAAAGTCTTCTTCTAAAAATCTGAACTTTGTTTTATTCCAAGTTCAAGATGCACTGAAGTCCCCAATGGGAGAAGCATTTCCCCCTGAAACTTTTACACCTTGTAGTGATAACGCTCCTATCACTGAAAAGTAGTCCCATATTATACTTGCAGCACATAAATCTGTATAACAGGCTGCACAAATCTAATCTTGTTCCCAGATTGGTTCAGAAATTAATAAATAGTTAATACAGTTATATTTTAAAAATATGTGTTCTAAAGGCTGTCTTTATGCAATGAATATTTTACATTCATTTTTGTATAAACAGAGGAGGTTTTCAATTATACAAGTTGCCTTACATACAAGTTCCCTAGCATCTACAAAAAAAAAAAAACTTGTGAAAGATCAATTTCTACTCAAAAATATATAGGTTTAATTTTTTTTACTATAATTTTATTCATATGATATGGCTGAATTTATTCTAAGGGAATATATTTTCTATGAAAAAGTAGTATTTTTTAAGTATTTTCTACTACGTAATTTCTACACATAAAAAACAAAGATTGAAAAAATCCCTAGAGTAGTTCCTTTTCAGATTAACTGTTTTCATTCTGTATTTTAAAGTCATACTTTACCTTCCCTGCATGTCAAAGAAGGGAGAATAGCTTGGAGTATCAATGGGAATTAAGTACTGGTGAAGAAGCTACTGCAAGAGAAGACCATCAGGCTGCCCAGCTGCCAAATTCACACTATGCTCAAGCACAAAGCAGTGTAAGATCCTTTTTGGACACAAACACCACCCCTACTGAATATGGATGACCAGCAAATGAAACTGTTTTCATTACCCAATTTCCAGAGCTTCTCTAACACTCTGATTATGGTAAGAAACAGAAAAATAAAAATAAAAATAAATTATCCCCATTGGCAAATTTTTGTACCTAAACTTCCATATATGTTGACTAAATTTAACCAGAGTTCTAGAGAATCTCAACACATTTCACGTGTGTGTGCCTTCCAGCCAAGTGCTGGAGTTTGGAGCACAGATGTGGAAACACAGCCAGCCTGACATCACCCTCTCATGATCTGAGACAGGATCATGAACTATAAAGTTATGATTTAAGAAGCAGCATTACACTACATGAGTCTCATTACACCAAGTAAACAATTCCATTACAAACTTAATGATATTCTTGAGGCACCCGCATTAGCACCGCTGGTCTTTTATTTATTTCAAATTACTGTTCTTATTTACCTCAGCAGGGCTGTATGCGATTAACTCCCCAGACTGCTCAGACTCCTATGGGGATGATTTATATTGTCATTCCAATATAATGTTTCCCATAATTGTACTGTGTTTAAAAAACATTAGAACCCAAGGGCTAGACAAGGAGTTATAATATTAACAGCATGCTCATATAAATCAATTTACTCCCTTGGAGGGAAAAAAATTGAAAAAAAGAAGTTAATAAGATTACAGAAGTACAAAGCCAATGTGACTGCTTTAAGTGTGTTTAATCAATAACTGTAAAAGCATCACAGATACCGTCTGAGAATGAAAACATAAGCAGGAATCCATTTCCACATGTGTAGTACTATTGGTCTTAGTAGACAGATCACAAAAATTAGAAAAAACATCAGTTCAGTGAAAAGACTCAATCCCAGAATGGAGTGAGTGTCCCCACTCACACAGTACTCACACAGTACTTACACAGTATTTTTAAGCACTCTCAGACTCTTCTAAGATCTTCCTGACATTAGTGGCAGACATAGATTTATAAATGCATAATTTTAAATATTCCAAGGCATTGCAAGGATCAAGAGGTTACCCACGATTTCAGAAACTGACCACTAAGGATATAACCTAATGATAAGGGTTATGTGGGTAGAAAGCCAGGGAACTTGTCTCTCTTCTCCATTACTCACTAAAATATCTCTTAAAAAAAAAATCTCACAATTCAATTTTTAATATGCTTAATGCTATGTGCAAGCATAAGATAACTTAATACACTCAGAAGATGGATTACTTGTAGCTCAGTCTGACCTGAACCTCTAGATGCAGTATTGTTTATTATATTCTCTGATCTAATTTTGAAGTACTGTAGCTATATTCTAAGACACAGCTGCCAATCACTTTAGAATAAATGGAGTGTAATAAAAAACTACAAGACTGAAACAAGACAACAAATATTAAAACCCCACTTTTCTGATATACTCCCTGATTGAAAATGTAGCAGCTCACTAAACCCAGGATGTTCTTCTCCCCACAAAAGAACAGGCTATTACGCAATGAATATACCATAAATCCTACTGCAGATGTACCTTTAGGATAGATGAAACTTCTATTGCTTTAGTGAGTTCATCCAAAGCCTCTTTATGGTGATTCCATTTCTGTGAGGTTGCAGCTAAGTGATCAGAATCACAACTAGTTTTTGCAGTTTTAATCTTGTTTAAGTTTTCTTTACCCTAATGAAAACTACTTTTAATCTTTTTCCTGTGCAGCCATTATATCCAAGCATCTGTCTACTTCAAATGCCTCCTCTAAGATACTTTCAGGTAGTGTCAGTCTTAGGACAGACACTTGCTTTCTGTAAAGCCCTCTGCTTTACGAGATTAAATGGAAATATGGCACTTCACAGCAGCTGAAAACACAATCCTTCACTCATTAACTAGAACAGTGAAACTTGCTGCTGATGTAAGAAATAAATTATTATCTCACATTAAAAAATCTTCAGAAATAAAGGAGATGGTTTGTAAATCTCACAAATTAATTTAATTGTTGCAAACTTATCATAGTACCAAGCCACACAAAAAATATTATTTACTTCAGACTTGTAAAAAAAATTAGTATTATGAACAGCAAAAGAAGGGACCACTGAAGAGGTAATCCTGGACCTCATGTCAGAGATAAATGGAGTGGCACTAGAGCAGATCAGACAGAAGGGGGCAACAAATTAACTGAGTGTTGGTTGGGATCAGCCAGTAATGGAGAAATTTGGAGCTCCTTCCTCCTGCACAACTGCCTTCTGAGATCAGGTTAAAAATTTGGCTTGAAAAGGACTGTCCTTCGGAACAGCACTAAGACCTGTGCCTGTTTCAGCCTGGCACTGCCCCATCTTGAGAAAACCGAAAGCACAGCACAAGACTAATAATAGTCATAAAGAACACCGTGCATGTGTTGGTCAGGTGACCATGTTTCCTTCCTTAGGAAGAAACAAGGTAAATCAGGTGAATTAAACATATACAATGTTTCTCCCAGTCTTTTTGTAGTTGGATTTTAATTTTTTCCCAAAGCAGTTTTAAAAGCCAAATCCATTTATAAGCATGGCACCATTCCTTGGAAAATACAATTGTTGAGGGTTATCTGTGGGTTTTATGATTCCTGGATTCTGGCTTTCATTAAAACAAGAAATAAAGAGCACATCTTAGCATGAAGACCCATAAGAAATAATTTAAATGTCTGAATAATTTAAAGGACATAGAGTATATTTAAAAATTTTAGATTGCTACAGTGGGTTACAATTGCTTAATCATAGACCCCTCAAAATTATTATCTTTATTTCATTTTAAAAATGCTTCTCTAAAAGTCTTTCTCTACAGTGAGGATGGCAAGAGGTTAGAAGGATATAGAAAAATATCATTTTTCTGGGTTTATTTCTAACTTATTTTGTCCTGTATCATGTATGGTTAAGCATCAGGCTGCCATGGGTTTCCCAAGAGTAGCTGAACACTCCTACAACAGAGCTGCCACATCAAAAAAACAACAAAACAAGTCTTAGCAGGGAAATTGTTCCTGATGATTCATTTTTTGCAGATTCATCAGCTCTGACAAGTCATGAATGCATTAGGTCCCTTGCCCTTGTCCATATTTAGTCTCTGTGACTGTGCTGTATCCTGGGCACATCAGAGCTACTGCAGGGGCTGTGGCACATCCAGGCTTGTCAGTGCTTTTCACAGAGAACCATCCTGGGTAAGTTACCTGGATAATGCAATAGGTTCTGAACTTTCTCATCAAGTATATGACTGGTGCAGTTGTCTCTAGTCTGGATTAGTCAAAATTAGAGTTTGGCACGGCAGAAACATAACTGAAAGCCCCCTGTGCACAAAAGGGCAATTTGGGAATACACCGAAGGTATTTCATATCTACCTGCTGCCAAGAGAGGCAGCAACATTCCCACTGCCTTTCCCAGGCTGAGCGCTTGACCCAAAGCTGTCCTTTGTCTGGTGCCACGGTAAGGCAGTTCATGGAAGCAGCTTGGCAGCAAGTTGGAACTGTTCTCTGAAGGACCAGGTGCACACCAGTGCCAACTGAGAGACAACGGCAGCACACAGATTAAAGAAGGGAGCAGTGGTGGGAAAACAGAGCTGTCTGGGCTTGCAGCAGCTGCTTCACTTTAGCCATGCCACCCTGTGAGCAACAGAGTATCTAAAACTGACAAGAAAGATTAAATGCAGATTAGGAAACCCAATATCCTATACCTCTGCAGAGTTTATGTTCCTGAACTAACTTTCATCCACAGAGGCTTAGGAGAGGCTAAGGCACTCTCTCAGGAGTTGGTACTTACAAATGCTATTACCAAGAACAGAGCAGGGCTTGCTATTCTTTTTAAATCACAGTGAATCACTATTTATTAGTGAAAGCAGGACAGTAGACCAATATGGAAACCCCTTTTGCTCATGAAGAAGTTTGGACCGCATCTTCCATTTTCTTAAAGAGTATCCTCTCCATCAGGCCCTATCCTGAGCAGAATAGACCAACATTTACAGCCCACAGTGTCCAGTGAATGCAGGCTCTAATCTCAAGCACAAAAGCACAATAAAAATTACATTTTCTTCAACAGGCCAAAGCAGCAACAATAGTACACAACAAGCCAGTCTGAAAGTATTAGCCCATCTAGGTTCAGAATCATACCACTGAAATGACAAAATAGAAGTCCTTTTAAACTCAGGCTGTGGAATACAGGAAAGTCCTACCTCATAACAAAATGACATTGTATGAAAAATAACCTTCATCACAGCTTATTATGACCAGTTATTTTACTGGTCATAGGTGGTAGAATTATCCACAAAAAAGGTAGTTCAAATAGAGTTATGTAAAAGTGAACAGTTGTGTACAGCAGCTACCTTTAAAGATGAAAATGCTTTTGCTTTTACCAAAGACAGGATCTGTAGGAGAGTCACATTTCCCCAAATTGTAATGTAGATCTTGAGAGCACAGAAACAGGTGCTGTGAAACATGAAAAGAATTTGCCTTGGAGCAAAAAAGATAGACAGTAATGACAGCCCATTTTATGCCCCTGTGACTGAAGAGGTGATTGGTTAAAAAAAAGAGAAAAGTTATAGCATGGTTAACAGAGGCTCTGAGACCTGAGCTTTACTTCAGGCTACTGAAAAGGTTCTTTGAATTATCCTTACTCTCTTCATACTGTTCCCACAAAGAACAAAGGGAAACAAGCAAGTAAACACTCCATGCTTTTTGCTCTATTTTGCAATTGATGCTCCCAATACTTAAGAAACAATGTGGCTTAAATTCTCATTTCCAAGTGAAGGGGAGCAATATTAGACATATATTTTATTCCAAGAACAGAAGTTTACAGGAAAAAAATTGGCTGCCTTATATAAACAAGCAGAAATCTTTGATTGTTCCAATTCTAAATTGCTGACTGGTGATGAATCTGTATTTTTTATAAAAACTATCTGGTGAGATGTCAGGTAACTCCAGAAGGAGTATATGGGCACAAAAGTCTGTGTATCCACCAAGTGACAAGGGCAGTGGCAGGGGTGCTCTTTTCACCATCCATCACCCCACTCGAACCAGTATAAATGTGCAACAAAATCAGGAAACTAGCATTGGAGGAGATGAGATGAGCAAAAGTCTCATGAACTGATGATTAGCAAAGCCATTTTGGAAGGAGACCTTAAGGTTCTATTCATTGCAACTAAAGCTCAGATTTATATTTTTTTGTATTTTCTTTCACATAATTTGATATAAGGGAAGAATTCGAGGTGCAGAGACAAAGAATCTGGACCATCACCTGTCAGAAGGTCTCAACTTCAGAGCCTTTTCTATAGTTGCACTTATGTGATCTCTTAGTGAATTTTTCTCTAGATGTCTGCAGTTTCAATGAACAAAACAGAGCCATGTGCAGAAACC
>VZDJ01004378.1:8493471-8688252 GCA_008694505.1 Cyanoderma ruficeps
CCTTCCTTCCCTTCCCTCTTCCCTTCCCTCTTCCCTTCCCTCTTCCTTTCCCTCTTCCTTTCCCTCTTCCTTTCTTTCTCCCACATAATCTCTGTCTCCCAGTACTACAATACTTCGTAATATGAGATTGCTAAGACTCAGGCCTAGCTAAGACCTAACCAAGGCAATTCTACACCTGCTATCTCCTGTTGGAACAGTTGTTTTCATCACCCATTCTCCCAAGAGAAAAAAGCGCTCTATCTTTTCAGTACACTCACAATTTCTGCTGCAATTCACTGATCATTATCACTATTGTTTTCATCAGTGGGGTTATGTTTATAGGTCGGCTTTCATTGAATTGTTTCCTTCTCATAAATAAATTAATCTCTCACCAAGCTGCAATATCACACTTGGACTGTACAACAGAAAAAAGGATGGATGGTCAGAATAGGTGCAGCCAATAAACCAGACATTTAGAGGTCTATCTGCTCTTTCAAGAGTAGGTCAACACATAATATAATTTCATAACTTAAAAAAAAATTCATTTTTCTTTTTAGACTTCTTGCTTTTAAATGCACAAAGTTTAATACTGTTAGTTCCTCAAAATTACTTAAAATATAGGCAGAGCCGCAGATGGCATTGTGTATAAAAAAGGTATTCCAGAAAATCCTTTTTAGCAGTACATAAAGTCTCTTTAAATATATGAATTTATGAGGCCAGTCAGAAATTATCAAAATATTACGAAGGCTCTGTGTCTCCTCACAGATAGGGTCTGGTATATGTACTAAAAAAGACTCTCTAGCTATATTTTATGCTGCTTTCCAAGCAGAATTTAGATGAATTTAGAATCTGTCACTGAACAAGTTTAATTTTTCCAGAGCAAGAAACACCAATATTTTAATAAATTGTATGATGACCTGCAAAAAGACATTTTGCTAAGAGCTAAATAGAAATTACACTGTCATAATTGGGTTAGCTTTATCCAAACCTGTGGCCTTGGACTAAAAATAGAAAAAAATCTTTGCAGAAGAAATGCAATTAGTAAAGTCAGAATTACCAAATAAAGGCTTAAAGCACATCTGGGGACCACAAAAAAGGTAACTTCATTGATTGTTATATTTTCATGTTGTCATTTCTTCCTCAAAAAACAGTAAGTTATAAAGACTGCTATCCTTTTTGACAGCTATATCATACAGAAAACACCTTCTACTCTAGTAGAATCAAATTTAGATTTTGCAGTAGACAATTACCAGCATTAGGCCTTTATTAAAATAAGAACAACAATGCTTCACTTTAATAAAAATTAAATCCCAGAAAATGTCTTAGGAGGATCATATACAGTGGAACTTTGCTATTCTGAGTACTTGGGACCTTTTACCATTTCAGATGATGGAAATTTTCTGGTGATAAAATGTGATTGCTACTAGCATAAGTCTATTTTCTTCTTTTTTTTAATAGAATGTGAGAATTTTGACGTAAGCTATAATACACAATACCTTTAAAATGAGTGTAGTGAATGCATACAAACACAGGGCTAGATTAGCAGCACAGGAAGTACCAATGTAATGCTCAGATGAGATTCAAAATGTATTTTCCACGGCACATTCTAAAAATGGTTAGACAGAAAACAAAGGGAATTTCTCTGTTGCAGTTATGTAGCATGGATAGGCATTAGAAACAAGAAAGAAGTAGCAGAGGTAACAGGTACACAGAGCCCACATCAGTGAGTTTTATCTTTCTCTGCACTGACCTCCCCAGAGTCCACAGCAGTATTCATGAAAAAAAGGACATGACTTCTTTTGGTTTTGACCTGATGCTTCAGTCATTACCCTCTACTTTCTGTAGCCATGTCTACATTTTTAACTCTCTTTAAAGAAGTTTTAATTAGGTATTAGATGGAGTACTTTAGCCTTTCTGCATGCACCAATTATACTGGTGGCATCAGAATTTGTACTCTGCTTGCACTGGTCACTTACCGGGTTCCTTTCTCATAAAGCAGAAATCCAACCATTTCCTTTTTTAAAACAAATAAGATGCCACTCTTACTTCTCAAAGTTGTAACCCTTTTTTTCTTTTATTTTCCGTAGTTTCAATCCTTTTAGGATTTAAAAATAAATCCATGAGTTGCTTCCTGATTAAAATGTAATTAAATCTGAGTTTATTAAGACTGCTTTTATGTTACATTGAACAGAGTATAACAAAGACATAGAGTTTACACAATTAGAATCAAAAAAATCTTGTGACTAGACCTCAGTTTAAAAAGTAAATTACAATAATTTATATTATTAAAATTATTTTTAAATCTTTGTGTGTTCCATATCAGGATAAGTCGCTCGGCTCTATCAGTACTGAATTATAAGTGTGTGTTTTCTCTTGTCCTTTCAAGGATATGGTTAGAAATGTATGTATATCTGTATGTTTGTTCACAAATAAAAGTGAAGATGTTGCAAAATACTTTAATAGCTGTATCTAAAAGTCTAGGACAAGTAAATGCACAAGAAAATCTT
Organism: Cyanoderma ruficeps; assembly: GCA_008694505.1. Classification (NCBI taxonomy): domain Eukaryota; kingdom Metazoa; phylum Chordata; class Aves; order Passeriformes; family Timaliidae; genus Cyanoderma; species Cyanoderma ruficeps. The sequence continues at coordinate 8,495,958 of VZDJ01004378.1, forward strand.
CCATGGACTAAAGAGATGAGATCCCAGGTAGAGATGGGAGATCAGACTCTGTATTTGCTAATGCTTTTACTCCACCAAGGCACAAGCAACAGCGTTAACATTTTTTTTAAAGTGTGAAGAAAGCAACATGTTGCCTCATTACAAATTCTTATACAGAAGCAGTAACCTGATTCTGTTCTCATTTGGAGATAAAAGCCATTTTTGGGTAAACCATGCATAACTTTCCTGAAATCAGTAGGTTTAAAACAGTGCAAAATTGGGATGAAAGAGAAGACTTATATCTTTCAGCTGCATAGAAAAACCATTTTCATGATATATTCCATAAATTTTTGGAAAGCTTACATAAAATTTTCCATTTAGGCAATTTCCTGTAGCATAGCTAATTACTGTCATCTAACTAAGGGGAAACATGTAATTGCAATATGACTCACTAGAACATTAAACTACTCAGCAGAAGATATAGTTTGCATAAACAATCTCAGCAGCAAATTAATCTTTGAACAATACTGTCCTCTATTTCTTTCAATATTTCGCAAAGATATTTAAAAACAGAAAAACCGCTCTATGGTTAAAGTTGAAGACCAGGAGAATGTGTAATGACTTCTTTTCTCAAGGTCACTGCCAAGTGGCCATAGTAGACCCAGGATTTTAAGCATAAGATTTTCTACAATAAAAAGATTTTCTCCTGCATACTTCAATGCCTATTTCTTGGCAGGCTGAGGTATGTCTTAATTTTGATAGAACTCAGAAACTCCCACCTTTTAGGGACCCAGAGACAGGCATTTCTTCTATGCTGTCCACGGGATGACTTGGTGAACGTTTTGACCACAACGGCCAAGGCAACACAAGGTAGAAGATAGAATACTTCAGTGTGTCAGACACACCCAGGGGATGTGGAACACCTACCTAGGCTTTTTCTTCATATCAAGAAAAGAATGTCATTGCAGAACTCCAGGATGAAGTTCTTCTCTGTGTAGGTTAAAAATGTAAGAGGGTTTCACTCAGAAGCCTGTTGGTGGATGCTCAGTTTTTCTTAAAGGTTAATTCACCTCTGTCAATTGATGTTTCCTCAGATCAGCACTCAAGAGTTTTCCAGATTAAGTTGTGGCACGCTCAGGTATTCCAGCCATATCCAACCTGCTGATAAAAGATGTCACCTTTCCCTGCAAGCCTTGCCTACCTCACATGCCTGTGCTTACTGGCTGTAATAGTACTGCCGTGGTGGTGGGGTGTATGGGGAGCACAGGAGCACAAGACTGCAGAGCCTGTTAGGTGACAAAGGACTTTAAAAGTTTGGGGATTGTCAGATAGATACAGTTAGACTATTACTGACGCTCACAGACCAGAATTCCCTTCAATACTGGAAGTGAATAGAACTGTCCTTTAAAGCTGTTGGATTAATTCTGATGCAGTGCACAGACTTTGAGAATTAAAACTGTTAACACAGCTCTGTCACAATATGAAATTCAATAGTTGCTTATAATCTGTCAGTTCTGCTACTGAAGCCTGTTTACTGTCGACTACCATTAAAAATCTTTTGTTCTCTTTATCAAAGCACAGACAGCAAAGGGGAAAAATGAAAGCACTAGCAACTGAAAGTATTAAGCACTAATTATATGCTTTCTTTTCAGTTGCCTTTTAGAGGGCAGTGGTTAGCCTGATCAAAGGGCAATAAGGAAAAGTTAGAGGAATTGCAACTGCATCTGCTGTTATTGCTATTGAAATCTAATTCTGTTTTGTGAAGATAAACCAAAACAAGCATGTACAAAGCAGGAGATAGAAAAGCTAAGATAACCTGCAGCTTTTTGTTCTGTTATTGATTGGTTTTCAGTGCTGGAGCACCTGGTCTAACAAACCTTCCTTCGATATTAGATTGCTCCTCTGGCAGCAGTTCCTGTCTGCAGCCTTTTCCGATATCTGAACAAAAATGCTGCTTTCTAACTCTGCTTTCTGAACTACCCAGGTGTGTATGGATCCTCATCTTCTGGATGAGGACCAGAAGCATCCAACTTTGCCACGTGCTTTGTACTGAAGCTCTAAAGATGAGCCCTGCCCTCTTCTTCCTTTTATCAATGTTCAGAAGAACACAAGCCACTCAGACAAAGCCTGAGTGAAGCTTAGTTTCATTCTAAAATGAAACTCAAAAAGCATTTCAGTTAGTAGAAGACTGTCCTACATATTCTTTGGTTAAGGGGTACTCTGCCAGTGCAAGTAGCTAAACAGACATATTAATTTTTCTTAAGCAGAGGACTAAAAAGATATTTATGAACAATTTGGATCAGTATCCAAAATAGCCAAGAAAACAAAAGAACTTCCAAAACTGCTGCAGTAGACCAAAAAGGGGATTCAGCTTTATTTCACTACGCCATCCTGGGAAGCTGAGCCAGGACAAGTGGATTGAATCCTTTCCAACATGGTAGGTACTTTTTTTTACAGCATAATTGACAGAGCAAAAGAGGAAAGATTCTTGAGCACTGCTTTAAAATGATGCTGCCAGAGCCTTTTGTTTTCCTATTTCAGTGCCAGATACATGTCACTGGACACTTCTAAAGCTAAGAAAGCTACAGCGCTCAGCTATCCACCTTTGGTCTGCTACATCTACTCAGGTACCCAGGCTGAGCCTGGGCTGATCTAACATGGCCCTCAAAAACCATGGAGATGAGGGAATATAACGTCTTTGGGACCCTGGACATCACTTGATGCTAATTATCTCTAACTAGTACTTGCTTATTCCTTGTAGCTCTTGTATTCTTGTCTAATATTTAGATCTGTATTGTTTTCAGAATGTAACTTGGCATCTGTAGGCTGACGTTCAGAGGAAAGAAAAAAGAAGTGATATGAATTTAATACTATAATCAGAGTTAAAAATATCTGTAAATTCATTCAATATACTGACACTTCTTTTTTTTTTTCTGTTAAAAATTTGGGGGTTTTACTGAAAACTGTTTCCTTCCAACCCCTATGCAGATTTGTTCATCACAGACAAACTAGTGACTGCTTTGTTCTCTAGAATTACAAACACGGGAATGTTTAACCTGATTTACGGATATACTTTGAAGCCACAACTGTTTTTCATGTATAAAAATAAGTAACAGAAAAGAAATTGAAAAGAGTACCAATTTCTCAAGCATTCCTACAAATTTATCATTACTAAAATTCACAAATAATACTAAATATAACCACAGAAAATGAATGCTTACATACAAGTAAAAGAAAGAGTTTCTAATTCTGCAGCTTCAGAAAGATTTTATTGGAAACAGAATGTAACTCTAAATAGAATAAGCATCAGCATAATCACCATTAATTGCTACTAGATAGACTTATATTTTTCTCACACAGATCAGAGAAGTGTGAGGGAGAGCAGCTGTTATCTATGCATGTGCTAAGATGGCCATGTATTTTAAGAGATTTCCTAATGTGATTAAACACTGAAGATCTCTACCAGAAAAATATCAGATTTGTATTTTTTCCTGAATATCTTTGTTCCTTGAAGAGAGATGTAAAAAGGACACTGGTATGTGACCAGGGATCAGCTCCTAAGATTACTAGTTATGTGTCCAATAAAATACAGAAGACAATATGAACTGTTGTAACCTGTTTTCCTTGCTTACAAAAATGTGATTAAGTCAATGCTTTCCTGAGGAAGAATGGCACAACAGAACTGAGTTGCAGAATAAGGACTTTACAATTAGAAAGCTGGGACCCGTGGAGGATTTCCCACCATACGTGTGTACATGGTCAGGACAAGCTCCATGTTTACATACACATTGATCCCACAAACCCACACCTCCCCACCCACCCATTCCACGCCTTCTCTCGCTTTATATTCTAATTAGCTGCCACGCCTCCTCATGGTCATGAGCTGGGGTCTTGGGAGGAAGGCCGATGTCTTCCTCAGGTGTCTGCTGGTTGACCTTCACTTCTGGGCAGGGGCAGGAAGGTTTGGCTATGTTTCAGGCCACTTTGTTCTTGCCAAAGGTGAGGACCCTGATTTTGCTGGATTCAATCCATAGCTTTCTGCTTTATCGATTTCTCACAATACCTACGTCTTGCTTTACTGAATTTTCACAATATACATCTTATCTTTATCTAGTTTTTACCTAGCAACTAAATTTCTATGTGCGCTGCTACCAGCTCTTTCTGCATAACAAGTTATGCTGTTACAAGTTTTTCTCCTACTTTAGCAAAAATCATTACACAAACCATATATATTTCTGTTTCCCCTTCACCTGCTTAAGCCTGTTGTATGCTTCTAAAATTCTGAATTTTCATAGCCATATATGTTCCCCATCTCATGAACCTCAAACTCAGACATTGTAATATGGAAATATTTCCTCTATTACAGGACATTCTCTTCTACCTAGCCCAAGCGTGGTTTATATTACTTACAGTACCCTTTCCACCTCACCATTTCCCAAGGTGACCTGCATGGTGTGAGCATAAAGTGGTAATGATCAACATCCATTTGTACACTTGTACCAAACGACTACAGCTTACACAGGACAGTGAAGAAAAGCCCTTATTTTATATTACACATAATTATGCCTTTCCCAAATTTTCTAAAGTAAATAGACATTCCTTAATAGACAGCAATCTCTTTTGGCTGTAGCCTCTCTGTTCAAATCTATTCTTTTCATAGACACACTAAAACCACAAAGCCCTGTTCACACCTGTTACATTTGTTTCAGTGCAACTCCAGTAATTCTGCACTGGATGTTGCTGCTGCAAAGTGAATAGAGCCTGTTATTTGACACATCATCAGGGAACCCTACTTATTGTAACTCCACAGGAATCTCCACAGCTGTTGGAGTGGAAGTTTGAGTAAGAGCAACTTTGGCCTGGACAGCTCCCACCTAATTGCTGCTGAAGTCAGAGGACATACCAAAAAGGAAGAAACTTTGGTGTGTAAGGACAGCTTTTTCCTCACAACATTTGTTAGGAAGCAGGAATTGATATCAAAAATGGAATTTCAATTAAACTATGCCCTTTGTATCCAGCCTGGGGTTGCCCAGGATATTTGCTATGCGTGCCATTTTTAGATCCTTCAAACTGCTAGATTGGCATGAAGAAATAATAAAAATATAAAACTGAATCAGCTCTTTTCATTTTTTTGTTGCTTAAAATTCAAAAGGCATTTCTAGGCTTACAGTGATTGAGCTCCTTTCTCATAACTTTCACATAACTTTCTCTAGAAAGTTATTTCTACATAAAAAGTCATAGATGGTAAAACATTGTAAAGCAATAACCTGCAGCTAAGTTGCTCTTCATGCCTATTTTCTCTCTTTTTGTAACAGTTCACATACTGTGACTGACTCGACATCCCATTCTAATATAACTACACTTTATAATTTTTAGCCAATAAGATATAATGCAGTTTTGGATAAAAATCCCATAATACCAAAATACCACCTTTTTAAAAGTAGAATCAGTCTCAGCCTGCCTTGATTTCTTTTTTTTTTTTTTTTAGATTTGAGTAACAATACTTGATATAATTTTCAGGACTTCCAATATATAATTGATTTACATTTATATATAGATGTGGATATTTCAAACTGTTAAAAATCTTTATGAAATAATTTCTGGCAAGATATCACAGAATCATAGAATGTGTAGGTTGGAAGAAACCTTCAAGATCATCGAGTCCAACCCAGCCCTAACACCTCAACTAGATCATGGTATCGAGTGCCACGTCTAGTCTCTTTTTAAACACATCCAGGGATGGTGACTCCACCACCTCCCTGGGCAGACTATCCCAGTATTTAATCACTCTTTCCATGAAAAACTTCTTCTTAATATCCAACCTATATTTCCCTTGACACAGCTTAAGACTGTGTCCTCTCGTTCTGTCTGTTGCTGCCTGGAGAAGGAGACCAACCCCCAGCTGCCTACAACCACCCCTCAGGATGTTATAGAGAGTGACAAGGTCTCCATTGAACCTCCTCTTCTCCAGGCTAAACACCCCCAGCTCCCTCAGTCGTTCCTCACAGGGTTTGTGTTCCAAGCCCCTCACCAGCCTCATTGCTGCCTCTGGGCATGCTCAAGTGTCTCAACGTCCTTCCTAAACTGAGGGGCCCAGAACTGGACACAGCACTGAAGGTGTGGCCTCATCAGTGCTGAGTACAGGGGAAGAATGACCTCCCTGCTCCTGCTGGCCACACCATTGCTGATACAGGCCAGATGCCATTGGCCTTCTTGGCCACCTGGGCAGACTGCTGGCTCATGTTCAACCCCCACGTCCCTTTCCTCCTGAGCACTGTCCAGCCACACTGTGCCCAGCCTGTAACACTGCAGGGGGTTATTGTGGCCAAAATGCAGGACTCGACACTTGGACTCATTAAACTTCATTTTGTTGGACTCTGCCCATCAATCCAACCATTCCAGATCTCTCTACAGAGCCCTCCTATCTTTCAACAGGTCAACACATGCTCTCAGCTTAGTGTCGTCCACAAATTTACTAATGAAAGATTCAATAGCCTCATCCATGTCATCAAGGAAAATACTGAACAGAGCTGGTCCCAGCACAGACCCCTTAGGGACACCACTGGTGACTGTCCCCAGCTGGATACAGCACCATTCACCACCACCCTCTGGGCCCAGACTTCCAGCCAGTTCCTAACCCAGCAAAGAGTGCTCCTGTCCAAGCCCCAGGCTGCCAGCTTTTCCAGGAGTATGCTGTAGGAGACAGTGTCAAAGGCCTTGCTGAAGTCCAAATAGACAACATCCACAGCCCTTCCTGCATCCACCAGGTGGGTCACCTGGTCATAAAAGGAGATCAGGCTGGTCAAACATGACCTGCCACTCCTAAATCCATGCTGGCTGGGCCTGACACCCTGGCCATCCTGTAGGTGCTGCGTGATGACACTCAGTATAAACTGTTCCATTATTTTGCCAGGTACTGAGGTCAGACTGACTGGTCTATAATTACTATATCAATAAATATCTATAATTATTAAATCAATATAATTGAACCTGAAACTATAGTCTTAAGTGAGATTTCAGAATGCTAAAATATTCTCTTCAGCACAGAACATTTTAATATATTTTTAACATGCTCTGGGTTTCAGATCTGAAGAATGATTATATTTATATAACCAAAATATTTTTTATTATGAAAACTTTCCCAAAAATCACATCAAAAGTTATTGGAGGTCTTTGAGGACTTGAAGCTCTTGCAAAATATTTTTATCAGATGAGCAGGTGCACTGAGAAAGTACTGCAAAAGTTTGGTTTAAGTCTGTTCACATGAAGAAACCTGCTGCTTATACCAGTTTTCTTCTAAAGAGTGAATGATGTTAATATCTGACATGAGAGCTGACAGTGTATGAAACAATTTGAGCTGTACTGAAATTGCTCTGCTCCTGTTTCACATGCCTGTGCCAGTAAGTTATATCCTTCATTTCACCTTTGCTGCTGGACCCATTTTCTTTCTCTTTCCCTCTAACACTGCTCTTTTTTATAGTTCTCATGTCATGGGGCATCTTAAGAAACTGTAAATGTCGGCCAAGGACAACGGTGCAGAATAGGAGCCACACTTTCCCTCAGCAGATCTGAGGCAGAGTTCTGTGGGGTGAGCCTGGAAACCTCCCTCCCTGCTGCTGCTGCATGTGCCAGGGGAGCTGTGGCACTGGGCAGCACTCACCCTGCAGCCCATCCCTGAGGCAGCAGGACTCCCCCTGCACCTCTGCACTCTTCAGGGACTGAGGAGCAGGGCAGGCAAATCCAAATTCAGCTCTTTGGCTTCAGCTTGTCAGGAACCCACACACAGCTGAGTGCTGTCTCTACAGGGCTACAAGGAATCTGCACTAAGGGACATTCTCTGTCTTTTTGGTGAAACTGGGCACTTCATACCAAGAGTGAACATTTCATGATTCATATACAAATTCAGAACACAAGACTGAAAAAAATTATATACAATCAGCAATCTAGAGCATTGCTAACAGGATATGGAAGATCCAGCTCTTGGTCCATAATTCTCAAAAAGGAGTTGAGGAGTTTTTATGTACATTGCCTCAACTGACATTTTCCTGTATAATTTAGGGAACACAGTTTTTCAGGCAGAACTAACATTCCCAAGAGCCACAGGGAGATAGACACAGCTTCAGTCACTTGGCAAGTTTGCAGGAGCTTTTAGGTACATATCTGCACCTACTTCTAGACATAACTGGGTGAAAATCTCTAAAGTCAGTGGCAAAACTCTCATTTGTATCAATATGGGAAAAATGTTACAGGAAGGAAGCTAAGTGCTCAGATGAGTAGAAGTTTTACAGACTCAGATGTAACAAAGGAAAAAAAGGTAGCTCTCACCACCACAAAAATTTACAAATGGCTTAATGCAATCTTGCACTCACTATTTAAGCAACTGGTATCAGTAGCCATGTCTGTCCTAGCTTTGCATGATGGTTGGTGGCTGTGATCTTACACATGACAGCAATATGTACAAAAAAAAGTTTCAAATTATGGTTAGTATTTGTTGAGAATTCATAGGACAAGACAGAAACCCCATTGGCTTACCTGTGAACAGTTAAAGTACTCTTGCTGACTGTGGGTACGGGTTTTTCCTCTTTATTTCTATGGTAAAATTAAGATCAGGATGGTTATTAAATGGCAAAAAAATTTCTTCAAATCAGCTTCATGGTAGAAAAAAAAAAGGTGGAAATTGGAGAATGAGATATTTTTAGTACAAGAGTAGGTGAAACCATTCCTTTTAATCATAAATTTAGGGAGCCCGAAAAGGGATTTATGTGATTCTGGACCTTGAAATATAGGAAAATTGCTCCTATAACAGTCTGCAATTTCCCATCATTTCAGTGTCAGACATAATGCTTAACACTTGGAATTTGTCTCATGCTTACCAAGCAATCTTCCAGACTAGTGTAAAAATTGCCTCATTGGATAAAAGCATTTTTTAAATCAAGACTAAATGTGATCACTTTTCCGAAAAAAGTACACGTTAAGCCGAAATGTTACATCTGTATGATCCTACATTTCTGGATTTTTTAATCTGTTTTTGCAACTGTTTTTGTAAGAACTAAGGCATTTAGAGGAGAAAATAGCATTTTTTAAAATTTTCTATTTTACGTCCTTAGTTGTATGTGAATTTAATAGTTTACATATGTGCCTTTGGGCATGTCCATTCACATGCACATATGTCTGTGTGTAATATAAAAAACTTATGGCAAAAGAATATTCCAATTCCTATTTCAGACATTCAGAAATCAGAAAATGCTAGAAGGGAAGCTATTGGTACTCCAGCATTAGCTCCCTTATCCAGATGTAAGAGTACTAATAACACTTTTTTACTTTTTAAATGTAATTTTTCTGCCAATGCTCTTCACAGACACATATAGATTTCTACTAGTTCCACTCATGCATAAAACACCCTTGTCAGCCTCTCAGAAAACACAAATTATATGACTGTATTATTATTATTATTGTTGTTGTTGTTGTTGACTCAGTTCATACTTCTATCTTCAATTCATATCATACTCATTGAATTCATTCAATTCATATTCATATTCTTATTTAAGCATTTTCCATTTCCATTTTCCTTTTCACACATGGACAGCCATTTAGAATATAGGAATGAGGAGAGTACAGTTATTCCTCCAATAAGTTTCCTTCTCACTTTCTACCTGTCATTTGGTTGTCTCCCCAGTTCACAGCTCTGAAATTCATTTTTTGCCAGTGGTATGACTTACAAAAGCCACAGCTCTGAAGCAGCCAGCCAGAGTGATTGGCTTCATAGTACTCTAATATATGAAGTGCTCTGTCCTCCAGGCATCTTGCTTACCTTGCTCTCTTTCTCCTTCTTGCACTAAGGGAATTACAACATCTTGCAATTACCACTGATGCATGGATGTATTGTACATGTTTCTGACTTGAATGTCATTCATTTGGTTTATTATGATTCCTAAGACCATCTGAATTTGAATTTGCTTTGTTCTAGTCAAAATACAAGATAAAAACCCCAGCACCTACCACAAAGACCTTACACTAAAAATAGTCATAGGGAAAGGGGACATATGTGCCACCTGTCAATAGCTTGAGCAACTGTTTTATGTTGGCAACTACCTAATCACACCAGACATACAAGAATGGAGAAAACCCCCAATTTCTTCAGATTGCTGTTGTGCTTATCTCTCTTCAGAGTTACAATGCTGGTGCTAAAGAAATCCCTAAGAAGACTTTCCAGCAAATCATCTGGTGCCATGTTGAATTCAGTGATCCACAATCTCTTGGGAAAATTTCATCCTAGCAAACTGACCTTGGGTCACCAGAGTTACTGGCAGTAGTGTTGCCTCAGTGGTGGATCAAACCGAAGACTACTACACTGAACACCTGTCTCGTGGTACATGTAGGAATTAATAATGTCAGCAATTGTGAACAAACAAAATCATAGGACAACTAGGATTGGAAGAGGTCTAATGAGGTGTGTAGTCCAAATTTCTTCTCAAAGCAGGGTCACCTGTGAGGTCAGAGCAAGTTCCTTAAGGATTTATCTAGACAGTTCTTGAAAAACTCCAGGGCTGAGATAGTGCAACCTTTCTAAGAAGCCCATACCAGTACCTGACTGTCCTCATGAAAAAAATTGCACCTTATATCCAGTCAGAAACTCTCTCATTGCACTTTATGCTCCTCATCTCTCACCATCCTGCCAAGCACTGCTTTGCACATCTGGCTCACTCTTCTTGACACACTCCCCACACATACTGGCAGGATGCTTTAAGGTGCCCCCAAAGAAGCCATCTCTTCTCCAAATAAAGTTGAAGAAAAGTACTGTAATTCCTGCACTTTAATAATATTGTCCTGGCTGCAAGTCACACATAGAGAAAAAATGGTTTGGATTGCTAATGTGATCCTCTGTAATAGAAGCTTCTAAAATAACCTTTATGTAAGTGATACTACATTTTTGTAGTGAAGGATAACATTTCAAAATGAGAGACCTAAAATTAGGTGCAACATTTAATGAATACTAGATTTCTGAAAACCATTAGAGAGATCTGTGGAATGCAGAAATTCCACTCCTTATATTTAGGCAGAACAGAAAATAAGGCCATCTTGAGTTCCTCAAAAAATGTAACTTTTTGAATGACACTCCAGAAATCAAATAAAAAGGGGATATCTATCTCCTTTATTAGAATTTTCAATATAGTATTATTTGCTGTGGTTAGCAGTGGTCCATAAAATCACTCGGGGAAAAAAACTCCAACTTTAATTAACAGGAGAAAAGTAATCTAGTTATGATCACACCTATCTAAGTCTTGTTAGCTAACTGGAGATTTTCTGCCATTCATCACTATAGCACTGCCTTTCAGGTCTCACCTGGGCATGCCATTTTAGTGTATATGTAACACTTGGGTTAGACCTCACTGAGCAGCAGCACAATATTTATCTTGAAAAAAACCCCAAAGAAACCAAAAACAACCAAAGAAAATGAAAAAAAAACCCCACAACCAACCTAAAAACCTCTCATAAAAAGTTTATCAGCTTCAGTAACCACATAAGTCCATGAGTGGTTAATTCACTGAGGAGCACGTTACACTACTTTCAGAATAATCACTGTATGCTCCACTAATGCCTGGCAATCAGGTAGGAAATATAGTCAGGTATCCTGGCATACCAATGTGTGGACAGAAGGCCTGGCACTCTCTGGCTACAAGGTTACTGGGTGTGAAACTAGTCTAGTTCTGCACAGCCTCCCTGCTTGCAACATCACTGCATAAACTACAGTCAAAAGTTACAGTCTGACTCTGGGAGTAAAGGAGAGCAGCACAGAAGAGCAGTGCAGAGGCAGGTATTTCAGAAGATGGCAGAAGATGGAAAATGGTGTTGGTCATACTTAGGAGTGCAGGACCTCTTCAGTGGTAAGAGCAAGAAGCACAGCCACTGCACCGATCAGTGCAACGTGGAGGCTGCTCAGAGACCAGACAGGCCAAGGACAGAGATCAAATGGCATAACCATGTTCCCTGGCAATGCCATGGAGAACCAGAGCTGGTATGACCCTCATTGGCAGGACCAAAAGAGCACTGATTAACAGCATCTCAGTAGCTGAAGGTATCTCATCCTCTTTTTTATTTTTCCAAAATGGTGTGTTGATGACTTCATCTCTGGGATGTGTTGCTGAGATAAGAGCCACGAATTTCAATGAAAACAGTACGTCCTCAATGTCTTTGAAAACTGTGATAGTTGCTTTCATCTTAAAACATGAATCATATGTCAGGTATGGCTTGGGTGTAGCTTTGAAGAGAAATGCATGGAATAAAGTCAGCAACAGTTGTCTGTTGTTGCTGTACTAGAAGAGCTACGAAAGCCTTGTTCCTTCTGTGATGTTAGCACCAGAGCATCTGCTTTGTCTCTGCTGTTCCAGCCATGAATCATACCAAAAACAACATAAAATGGTGTGATTTTCAAATCTGTTGTTAAATAATTGATTATTTTACTGCCACCATGAGGACACCTTTAGAAACAATGCTTACATGGCAGCTAGTCCTGAGCTGTGAGAGATCTATGATGTATGTTAATTAAAACTGCTAATTTAAAAAATATATTTTGGCAGCTGAAGATAAATAAATGTATGAGAGATTTGTTTCCTGAGTTCCTATGCTATGAAATTACAGATGAAAGTCCTTCTGTAAAGGGTGAGAGAATTCATTTAGATTAAATTATCCTTTCATTTCCTTTTCTAAAACATCAGAAAACCACCCTAACTGACATTTTTGCCTTTGTGTCGGGGATAACATTAAGAATAATTTTCTATGATTGTCTCTTCGACAGGCAGAGAACTCATTTTAATCGATACATCATAAGCTGTTATTACAGCTATTTTCTATCTTAATTCAGCCTGCCCTTCATAATTATGTGAGTATTTTCCTGTTTTTTAAAGCTCTGGATGGTGGCAGATTTCCACCACCTAGTGGGAAAAGTATGTACTGTCTCCTAAAAAGCTTTGCTCAGATTTCCCCTTAATGACTGCTTTAAACCTTCCCATTTCAAGCCCCTTTTACCAGCACTTACTACCAAAGTATTTCTTTTTTTTTCACGAACTGGTGAATGTGCCAAACTGCATAAAACTCTCCTTGAAGGTGTCAGACATTATATAGTCCACAAAAAATACGTCTCAATATAGAGGAACTCTATGTTTGTGTTTTCAATTCAGTGATTTGTAATGCAAAAGGAAAACTGAAAAGCTTAAAAAAATTGAGGAAGATCTGCCAATGAATGCCACTGCTTCCCTTCCTCTGCTTCACAGGGACCCCTCATCCCCACTCAGGTGTATCCTCAAGTGCAAACTGCCAAAACCCACTGTATTCTTTCAGGCAATCGTCTGTGTCAGGATGCTCTGTGTTTTAAGCACCAAGACTGAAATGCCAAATCAAGTCAGGTGAAACTTCCAGAAAGGAGAAAGTTAATGAAAGGCAAATGCAATTGCTATTATCACCTCTCCATATTTGCTGCCAGGAAAGTCTTGAACACCTATGGAGTATCCTTTTCTCTTCCACCTCTTCCAAAGTGAGCAAGATGCTCCCTTTGGCGTTAGAAGGCTCTTTGGCCTTCCTTTGTCCTAAGAGAAAAATTAGTTTTCAGATCCAGCTTTGATCAGCAGCAAGAGCAATAGGGTTAAGAAGCTCTCTTCCTTTTACATCATACAGTTAGAACAATAAATGAGAAAAATTCTGTGCCCGTTGATCCTAGTAGGATTTTTCCTACTGTTTTCCCTGGGAGGGGGGAGAGGGGAAAGAGGGGAAACCCAAAACAACAAATCCAACAAAAAAACCCAAAAACGCAAACAAAAAGCCCCAAAACAAACAAACAAACAAACAAAAAACCACCAACAAAACACCACCACAAAACCAAACCAAACGAATTTATGCCATTTTCTGATTCTTATCACTAGATGCCTCACACTATTTAGCTTATTCTGATAACAATTCTTTGAATGTTATCATCATGCAGCTTTTTCCCAGTACCTTATTTCCAGCTGTCACTTAATTCATTTATGTTCAAAATTGAGATCTTCAAAATGCCAGCTAATTTGCCATGTAACTTTGGATGTATGCAAACACAGCTTTGCAGCAGAAAATTTTCCTGAGCATCTAAACAGCCTCTCCTGGCAATAGCATCTAGTGGTCAATTAGCATCTAGTTCACAATACAGAAATCAGTTTTTTGTGCATGACTCTGTCCTACAGTACCCAGTCAGCTCAGGTATTTAGAGCCCTTCTGATAAATCATAGTTTACACAAGACAAGAAAGGCAGTGATTGTTTTATGGTCTCCACTCCCCCTTTGCCCACTAGCTCAACGAGAGGCTGCTCAGCTATCCTATATCAGGCATAAGGAGACTTCAGCTACTGCTTCCTCTTTCCTAGGTGGAGGCTACAGCTCTCAAATTACAGGGCATTTAAATGTAACTCTCAGTGACTACTGTTAACCTTGCACCATTTACATGAAAAAATACGTTGGAGAAAGAAAATGTTTAAAGTAGAAATGTCAGGAGTTAGGACTGTACCTGGGGAAGAATAACCCCGGGCACTAGCACAGGCTGGAGGCTGAGCTGCTGGAAAGTAGCTCTGTGGAGGACGTGGGGGTCCTGTGGACAACAAGCTGTCCCTGAGCCAGCAGTGTCCCCTGGGGCCAAGAAGGTCAAAGGTGTCCTGGGGTGCATTAGGAAAAGTACTGCCAGCAGGTCAAGGAAGGTAATTCTACTCCTCTGTTCAGCCCTAGTGAGGCCTCATCTGGAGTGCTGTGCCCAGTTCTGCACTCCTCAGTACAAGGGAGAGACAGAGCTCCCAGAGTCCAGTGGAGGGCTGCAAAGATGAGTAAGGGACTGAAGCATCACTCTCACAAGGATAACTGGGGGAGCTGGGCCTGCTCAGTGTTGAGAAGATATGACTGACAGGGGACCTCATCTATGTTTATAAGTCTCTGATGGAAGGGTGGCAAGAGGAAGGACCAGGCTCTGCTCAGTGGTGCCAGGCAATGGGACAAGAGGCAATGGAGGCAATGGGCAGAACCTGATGGGCAGAAAGTTCCATCTGACTATGAGGAAGAACTTCTTTACTGTGTGGGTGACTGAGCACTGGAACAGATTGTCCAGAGAGGCTGTGGATCCCGCCTGGAGATATTCAAGCGCCATCTGGACCCAATCCTGTGCAATGTGCTTTGGGATGACCCTGCTTGAGCAGGGAGCCTGGATCAGATGACCCACTGCAACCCTTCCAATCCATTCTGTGATTCTGCGACTTTCACATGAAGTTGATGTTTTTCCAGTAGGAACAAGAAAATACAGCGCATTAGTAGCTGGCTGTAAGAAATTAACAGCAGGTGAGGAGTACAGTCTGTGGTACTAAAAAAAGGATCCCCCAGGAAGAGGCAACTTAATTAGAAATGAGAAATCCCACAGCTTTTTTAGATATCTAACAAAGAACTAGAACTAAGCTATGCAACATAAATTGTTGGAAACTACCATAAAGACTTTTTACTTGTCAAGGACACCTGGAGCTGGCAAGGAAAACCTAGATGGGAAGTTTTTCAAATAATTATTGCATGTCAAGTAATGGTATTAGTACTTGCTATTCCTAAATAAAGGATAGAAGACTCTATCAACAGTTTGGGAAGGGTAAGTGTTCCTTCCAATTACACTGTGTAATACTTTTGTGGTTGCAAAAATGTGAAGACTGCTGTCCTTTAAATGGAAAAAGAATTCTCCACTGACATGTACAGAATCATCATGATATCTCTTACAAATAAGATGCTCCACTTCCTGCCAAGATGGATAGCTAAATTGGCTATAAATACTAGTTATAATTCCTTATATACCAGGATGACAGCTTTAAGTAGACAAGCAAGAGTTTGTCTTAAAATATTTTAGGCTGCAACAGGTTTCAATTGCTCAGAACAAAGAAATCACTAAGATGGCAGCGATCCAGTGAGGACTGAGCCCAGAGGAGAGGTCCCCTAGGAGAAAGTCTGAATACAGAGGAGACTGCAGTCTCACAGAAATGAGAGGACTGGCCCATTTTGAACAGACTCAGTTCACTCTGTAGTGTGTAACTACGCCTTTCAAGAGCAGAAAGAAGCAGTTTGTTGACTACTTTGGGATGGCAAGTATTATATAATATTATCATATTGAGACAGGCAGTGTAGCTATTTCAGTAGGATGATACAAATTCAAACTTCAAATCCCAGATTCTTATACAAAGGGAAATGTAGCAAGGGTCCATAAAGCATAATGGAGGACATTTATTGAAGGAATTGGATTCATCATTACTAGCCATATAGTGTACTGGGAAGGGTTCTTAAACTGGCATAAGAAATTCTTCATCTCAAAATGGGTGAATAGATCATGGATATAAAATTGCCCCTTGCATTATGATAATTTTCCAGAAGGCCTAATCTCCTCCAAATCAATGCATATGCCTAAATGCATGTGCCAAAGCCTCCTCGTCAATGACTGTCTAACAGGCTTAGCAGTACACTCTCCATCAGCATATGAATGGCCATTCCAGTCACTGGCAAAATCTCACTTTATCACAAATCTAAAGAAAGAAAAAATTATGCTGAACAGCCTAGTGCAAATCCAAGTTAACAACCTCTCAGAAAACCCAGCTCCCAGGCCTGGCCAATGCCACATGCTGAGCACAGGGCTCCTGCCTTGTCTGCCCCCAGACAGGGCTGCATTTCACATACCCATGGGGCCACCATAGACCTTCCCCATGGACACAACAGGCTTCACTGCCCCAAAAATGCCCATTCCCCACCTCCAAGGTAGGATGAGGATCCTCCTACAACAGTACCTACCCCAGCTGTGCCCCATACATGGCCAAAGCAGATATTTGACAGGTTCATGTTTTCCAGGACTGTCAGACATGATCCCTCTATCTTCATCTTCCAGTGCAGGCCTCGCCTGCCCGCTTGCTTCCTTTCTTGCTTCCTTCCTTCCTTCCTTCCTTTCTCCCTCCTTCTTATGAAGGGGAATGCTGAAATGGGGCACATTTCAAAAGTCACTTACATTGTTTAATTCCTTTTTAAACTTGATTTGATCATGACCCCCCTGGGTGCCCCACTGTAGTACACAGCAGAGTAGCTCCACCAGCCTCGGGTAATGGAGTCAGCAATGATTGGATTGCAAATACTAAAAGGCATACATATACTAGTACATGTTTATGGTACACATTTACACATGTATAGATCATATTTCTCTCTCTCTGAGGTAATGTTTTTGACCAGCTGCACTTTCGCCGAGCCTTCTTGCTCTTTCTCCATCTGCAAGCCTGGTGAGCACATGACTCAACAACTTCCATTAAAATAGCAAGAGGCATCTCAAAATGCATTAAAAAGGCCTTAGCGCTGCTGGGGGGGAGCTGGAAAAGAAAGAAGGCGAGAGCCGCTGAAGAAACCTGTCTCCTCAGCCCGCAGACTGACCACTGGCCAGCGCCCTGTCAGCCGGGGCCCACAGCCCTGCCTCGCTTACCCTCTCCCCGACCGCAGCCCTCCGACCCTTCCCCGCCCCTTCCAGTCGCACCGCCCGTGCCCAGCTGGTGCCTAGGTGGTTCCCAGCTGGTGCCCAGGTGGTGCCCAGGCGGTGCTCGGCTGGCCGCGGCCTCCAGGGGCCGGCGGCGGGCCGTGCTGAGAGCGGCGGAGAGCGGCGTGTTTGCAGGACACCGCCCGATCTGGCCGGGGCCTGCCGCCCCCTTCGCACGGGTGCCGGAATAAAGGCTGCAGGCTGCTTCTTGCGGAAGACACGAAACACGTGAACAGTGTTAGGGAAGAGCTTTCACATTCCGGAGGCTTTCCTCTTTTATCGGTTTATCTCGACGTGTTGTCAGTACCACCCTTCCTCGATGAGAAGGCCTTAAGTGAATCCATCAGTATTTATTTATAGGTGCTGAATCAGTTCCCTGGATTTCATGCACTCCCTGTGCACTTCAGCAAGCTGACTCGGTGCCCATAGCTGGGAATCCTCCTGCTGCAGATTTTTGTATGAAGCTGAATGCAGTTTCAAGCCAGGTCCTAAACACTAGGACCTCAGGGAGCTGGAGCATTGATTCATTGAATATCCATGCAAGAAGTGCAACCTAAAAGCTATTTCAGATCAAAACAGCAGCCCAAGCACACCAATCTGAATGCATAAAAAGACATAGAATCCATGTCATACCTTCTGTTAAAAAAATCACTACAAATATTTTTGTTATTGCCTACATATAGAATCATAGAATCATTGCATGCTTTGGGTTGGAAGGGATTTTACAGATCATCAAGTTCCAACCCCCTACCATGGACCAGGTTGCTCAATACCCCATCCAACCTGGCCTTGAACTCTGTCAGGGATGGGGCATCCACAACTTCCCTGGGGAACCTTGTTCCTGTGCCTTACCACCACCCTCACAGTAAAGGATTTCTTTTGTATATCTAACCTAAATTTTCTCTTTTCAGTTTGAACCCATTACTCATTGTCCTATCATCTTAGTTCATGATGAATATCCACCTGTATAATTTTGAGTACTCAGGGAGACTTATTCTGAAGAAAATGTTTCAGTGTTGCTTTAAGAAAAAACTAAAGCGTAAAAAAAAACCCCCACCCCAAAAATGAGAAGTTAATGAATTATCCATGACCTTTTGCTGAGGAGTAAAGGGTGTCTGGGAGTTTCAACGTTTCATGTCACCTTGTAGACAGACACTGTTTTCCAAAGTCAGTTATGTGATGAAGAAGATATTAAGATTAAATGAGCAGTGCAGAACTCAAAAGCAAACCCATAATTATTAATAGATATTTAAATTGGCAGGCAATCGATTTTTAAATTGTCCTTTCACCCTTGTGTGTAATGCGGTTCTCCTCACAGTGACAAATTAGCAGCAGCACTGTGCTGTGACTGTTTCTACTGGAAGGTTCTCATTACCATTCAGGGGTTTTGCTGGCTCATCAGTGAATCGTGGACAGCATTTCGATCACTGAAGTGTGGCCCAGAAACCAGAGAAAGGATCGGAAACACAGTCTATAAAAGCCTTTTCTTAAATTCTAAGATTGATTGGGTTCTTGAATAGGACTAAGTTCTTTGGCCTCAGTGTTATTATTTCTTATGTGTCCCGGAGGAAGTGACAGTACACTCACCCCCTCCATCCCTCTCTTTAAATCTTCGTATTCTTGTTATTCTGTCAGGAAAATAAGAACAGTAGCATGTAATGGACTTAGTGTGCTTTTTTTTCTTAATTGAAAAGAACAATCCTCTTAATCCCAATAGCACTGGGCTGAGATCTAAGGTTTTGATCCAACTTTCATTATTCGCCAACATCTGCAAGATAATTATACTAGCAGCCTATAAGAAGATCAAGTTAAGCATCTTCTCGGACAAATGATTTTCATTTACTAGTCAAAACATAAATCTATTTTTTAGTTGCTACTTGGCATTTGTTTTATCTAGGTTTTGCTTAATCAGACTTCTAATTAGAACTAGTTGCAATTTTGTCTGTCAAAATAGATATTTTTAAAACAGTAAAGCTTTCATGGAGCACATTGCTTTGCTACCATTTCCAGTGGGGTAGGTTCTGTATCTCAAGAACAGAAACTCCAGTCAGACAGGGTGAAATTAATAAGAAAACTTGGAATTTTGGACCTGAAAATTCATATTTGCAGGCAGTCTTGTGTAATTTTTCAAGGTTATGCTTTGATTAAAAAAAAGTAAATATTTAATCTTCAAAGACATCAAAATCCCATGAAGCAGGATTTTGTTCTTCATGTATTTTGTGTTCTGACAATAGTTCTTTGTTCAACATTATTCATTCTACTCTGTTAATTTTTCAAATGCCTTGACCATATTTAGGGTTCCTGAACAGTTTGGATTGTGTGCCATGCACAACACATCACCTTCGGGAGCGTGTGGTCTAACAAATTTGTGACAATCCTTTTGTCACTTCTGGTATTTTCTCTTCTCTTTTTCGACATTCAAAGTTCACACATCATCATTATTGTTTTTTATAACTCATGTTCAGCTTTGTATTCAGTGAATAAAGAACATGAACTGAACTCATGCTAGACTTCAAGAATAAATGTTAGATTAAAATTCCAAGTATTTCAGAGAGGAAAAAAAGCTTTCTCAAAGTTAAAATTTCTTTGTAGTTAGTATAATATCAAATAAATGAAAAAATGGAAGCTACAAACTATTTTTCATGTCACAAGGAATTGGCTGGTTGATATTTGGCTTAAATTTCATCAGGGAAAATTTTACTTAGACTTCAGAAAAATAGATTTAACAATGTTAATTTAGTTGAACATCAGAAGAGGAGGCCCGTGGACAGTCTGGCTTTTGAATATTTTACAATGTGAATAGACAAGCCTCTGTCAGGAATTGTTTGAGTAAATTGAATGTTGCTGTCAGGCAGAGGGGTGGATTTGATTGTCTCTCGGCATCCCTCTTTGTTGTCTGTGCCTCATTTTCAGTTGAAGGTGCCCACCATTCAGATTTCTGTAACCTTTGACATGGACAGGTGTCTATAAAGGATGCTTTGCCCTCAGTTGTTACAGGCTGTTTGCAGATATTGATCTTGAGCTGTTTCATTCTAGAGCAGCACAAGGCCAAGTACAAGCTGATATTCTCAAGGTAACACGACCCCAAGCAAGGCAAGCAAATGCCTGCCCCAGCTGACGCTCTACTATTTTCTAATGTATATTCTCCCCACAGATAGTGTCAGATACTATTCTCTAATCAGACACTGTCTAATGGCTTGAGGTTAACAAGAACAAGGCTGATGTGGATATCTGGAACAAAGGAGTGAATTTCTCAGCAAGGTAACCAAGGCAAGAAAGTATTTTGTCTGCTGATATTACCTAACAACCTAAAAGACTCAGCCAACCATCCAGGGGTTGCCATGATAATGCCTTTGATGGAAGGTAGAGGTGTATTATTGGTCAAGTATTCCGTGTTTTCCTCTTTGCTTACCAGCATTTTTCTAATATCGTCCAGGTTTATTTACCAGAAAATTTGCTGAAACCATGTTGTCATTTCAGCAATGATAGTACTTGCAGCAGATAAGTGTCAGTGGCATGTTGTAAAATCTATCTGAACCCTCTGTGCACTCTTTTCATTTACAGTGGAATTACTGAAAAGTGAATGAATTACTTTGGTAGATACCTCTACAGCCTGCAAATAAGAGAAAAATGGAAGAAGCAGTACTACCAAGAACAGCTGTAGCTACTGTAAGATGAAGCTGTCAGATCATCTTCCTCCAGTTGTAATATCAGACCTTGCAAAGGCTCTTGAGATGTGCAGCTATACAGGAACAGAGATCTTTACCCACATCTGCATGAGACATTGAAGCATCCATATACAGCACAGTGGTTACGTCACATGCAGTTGGAGCTTGGAGTTTGGTTAGCTGTTTGTTTGAGATAAGGATTATGGGCCTATGAACTGAGCTGAAATTCACTTCAGGGTCGGGTTTGTAGGAAGTTTTAAGAGTCAAGTATAGGTTTGTTTGAGACTACTCCACTGTCAGTAGATTAGACATACAAGTTCCCCTAAAGGAGCTTGTAGGGGGTCCTCCAGAACGTGTTGACGGAGGGATCATGGCACTCTGCTCTCAACCCGTGCTCTGAGGTCATATAGAAGCAGTTCTGACAATAAATGGATATTGTTAACTATTGTTAACTTGAGCTGAGAAGCCAAAGGCAGCCATAAGCATTGCTACCCCACATCCTCTGTGCCTGCATGTATCTCCCAACTATAGGTGTGCTTCAGCAGCACTAGCATGATCAGCATTGGACCTTTGCACTTTTTCAGTCACTGATCTTAATTGCTGATCACTCCAAGAGAAGAAGCAATTAAATATGTGTAGTGGTTTGAAAACAAACCAAGTGAGAGGCTCCAAGTCAGAAAATATAATTTAATAAGAAGAAAGAAAAAAAAAAAGGTAGAATAGAAATAGATCCAATAATACAAAAGACCACTGACAGAGTCAGAATACAACCTGATCGGGGTGATGGGAGCAGTCCAGATGAGGTGGTCTTCCTGAAGCAGTGATACTGTAGAAAGGTCTGGTAGCTCCGGTCCTCTAGGAATCCAGTAGCCAAGGGCTGCTCAAATCCCAGATTATATCCAGGTGAGAATGCCTGGCTCCTCCCCCCTGGGCGAAGCATCTCACAATGGGATGGTGACTGATGCAGGAGAGTCTTGATGGCCCATTAGCGAGAGATTGCTCCCGGAGGCAGTTATCTATGAGTCATACAGCAAGGCATCTGATGGGCCATTAACAGAAGATAGTCCAGGGGGAGGGGTCTGGGAAACACTGCTTCAACAATTGGATTCAACAGTTCATGAAGGTGGTGATAGAATACTTTTGCATATTCTATACTACAACCCAGGACAATATGAAAAGGATGATTTGAGGCCTCAGTCCTGTATGATACTGAGCATGCCTGTACGTTGTTATGACTTAGCTGGTCATAAGTCTGGGGCAGTTGAGGTCATTCACCATCTTGCAGGATGAAATCATAGAATGAAACAACAACACTTCTAATCAATAGCAGAGACAGAAAAAGTGGATTTATTATGAGTGCTGATTGAACAACGAAATTAAGAATAATTGAGGACAACATCAGAGAGATGAGGAAACTTTCATTTCTTTGGGGACTGTTGCTCTGACACACATTTTATCTACAGTTTCTTGCCAGAAAAAAAAGTCTATTGGCTCTTGGTATCAGTTTCTAGCGGACCAAAGACTGCTCTGATAACTGCAGTTGCAATGAGAGGTGCAACAAATCCACATTTGAGATACACTGAGTGCCAAATACTAGTGTTTCTCCCTGGCTCACAAGTATGGATGTGTGTCAATGTGAGGCAGGAGCTTGAGAGCAGTTGCAGTAGCTACAATTGGAGTGGGACAGATGAGAAATTAATACTGTCACTAAAAAGCAAGTGGCAGCTCAGAGAGGTACAGAGAAGCAACACTGCAGGTGTTATGATTTTAGTCTTAAGATACCTTTTCTTTTATCATTTAGCAGCATTTACAGAAAGATGTTTGGGTTAGACTTTCAGGGTTCCTTTCCTTACAAATTTTCTACACTTTTTATCATTCTCTGATAGCTGTATTAGAGTCACCTTTGTAAAAACTACTTATGATATCCAGAGGAGATAACTAAAATTGCAGCTGGGAAGTAACAGCAGGAGTAATAAATTCTTGAAACCAGTCTTTTCCATTTTCATGTAAATAACTTGACAGTAATACATCAGGAAAATACAAATCAGGAAATAGAAAGAAGTTGATGTAAAACAGGTGTAAAGCAAAACACTTGTAATAGCAGGAATACAATTGGTGGGCAAATCCTAGTAGAGTGATACCAAGAAATTCTCCTGGACTTAGTTCTTCACTTTGTTGCAGACAGTGAAGTAGTCATCACAGAAAAGACTATCATGAATTCTGGAAAAGAAGACTGCAGTGCTAGCTGTTGACTTTGGTGACTTTTCTTGTAAAACTGTCCAGAAGAGATAAGAAAGAATTGGATGAGAATGAGAACTTTAAGTAAAAGAGAAAATGGTGGACATATTCCATAGTGTCAGCTGCCATTCCACCATCATGATGGGGGTAACCAGTTTATTGCTTGATTATGGAGGTGCCTTCTTAATATGTATTTCAGTAGAAGGTTCTGAATACTAAAAATGACAAAGCTACCCAGCAGTCACACTTATGTGATCACACTTTCATGTTTCTGTCTCCACAACTGTGTAAATTCAGGGAAGGGTGGCTCCTTTTAGCCTCTGTGGTATTGCTCGACATTAAAACCATGAAAGTTCCAACCATATTTCATCTGGCCCTTCTCTGGTGGTGACCAGCAGCAACTATAGGGGAGAGTGCAAGAACATGTAGTATTTTTGCCACATCACTTTATAAAAACACTTGGGCTTCACATGCAAATTGTGAGTACAGTGTATTGGCATTGCTATGAGATAGAGTGGCTGTGATGATGCCATGATGTTACCAGAATGAGTCCTCTAAACACATTTTCCATGAAAGGATACTCACTCCGCTAATACAGATTTGGGCTGATTATTAGCATCTTATGAAAGGGTTTGTTGTTATTCAAGGTTTGTTTTTGGTTTTGTTTTTGTTTTCTTCCCACAAAAAAGAGTAGTATATCAGTATATTTCGGTGCACAGAAGGGAAAATCACAAAACCCTAGACCAGAAATGGATTTATTTATAAGTTATGAAATGTGAAGTTATCCTTAAATATAAACAGTAATAGAAACAAACAGAAAGCTTGTATAAAGGTAACAGAAGAATGATTACGTGAACAAGGTCATGCTGGAATCATGTGAATAGAACTTGTGATTTCCTGTGATCACTCATTTACATTTGAAGTAAAACTAGGCCCTTACCCCTGCAATATACAATGCACAGGGAATCTGGATTTCTTGCCCAAAGACCATCCATTCTTTATTGTGGATCATATGGGCTTAGTATTACAAATCTATGTCCACATAAAATAGGATAAAATACTGTTTGCTAATATTTTTCATTCACCTGGATTTTACAGCAATGTTTCAGCAACCATCTTTCAGCAACCTGTGTGACATATGTGAAAATATCTGAGTTATGAATATGCTGAATTTCTTTCCAAAGAAGATTTATTCTCCAGGGGCTTTGAGTCCACTGTTGGTAAAGAGGTAATCATGAAGATCCGAAGGCTTTTCCTTAATTCTGGATTGATTCAGATGCTTTAATATAATATTGTTAAGTTTCTTCAGCTCTTCTATGTTCTTCTTTTCAGATAGTAGTCTGCTTGAGATTTGGTCCACCTCATTTCTAGTTTGAACTTGAAAAGGAAAATGTACCGCATTAAATTAGCAACATTTAAGTCAAGAGCATCACTACCCTCACTTGTATTCCTGTGAGACTTCCTAAGGAATTATAATGACTAAAAATATTAAACAGGAAAACAATGGCAGAACCTAATAATAATAAGTTACACATCTGGTGTGTTTACCTGCTCACTACATTCTTTTTTGCTTATTTGCTGGATTCTTTTTTTTAGTTTAGTGCAGGGTAATAAAATCATATATGGCTCAGATAATTTGTGCAGTTTTCAGGAGCATATCCGTCAGTCTCCACAGGGAAATGTCTTATCAATTTGTGATAAGATTGTGCATGCATTTTATTTTAAATTAAAGAAAAATTCTTGCAAATACTGGCATTTTGAGGCCAGCCTTCTCTGGCATACCGATATTCACTTTTGGAGCTATTTTTATTTTGGCCTTCTGAAGTTAAAAAAATGTACCCATGGGTTTTGAAGCTTCAGTGTAATAGTGGCAATGCAAAATGCATGTGGTTTGCAGACATTATAACATAAACTGAAACACCACTGGAAATCAGTTTCAAAAACAACAGGCCTCCACCAACCTGAGCCCAAGCAAACTGTTTTAATTCTTCTTGTAAGAAAGGTTCTAACTTTGGTTTATAATTTTTCCACTAGAGCAACCCAATACTAATTTTTCCATACCAAGGCTCTACTTTTAGCAGCTCCATGTTAAATAAATCTGAAATTCACGTATAAGGCATTTCAATTAGGATTTTACAATCATGTTACTTAAAATCTATTTTATGTTCTTTACTTGCTCGATATTTGAGTGCCTGTAAGAAAATTTATTCAAGGGTTAGAATTTCCAGGCCTAAAAGAAAAATCAGGATTTTTGCTATGTTTCAGCAAATTCCCGACTACTGGATATAAGAAATCTTGCTTTCATATGTGTTCCAAGTCTTTCAAAATAGACTAGTAAATTGAAATAATGCCCCTCAGATTCTGTTCAATATTATTAGCTCAGAAAACCCCAAGATGACAAGGGTTCCATTAAGCAGCCGTGTCTTTAGCTAAGCCCATCTGATCAGTCCTGAAAAAACTGGAACAGTAATTGTGTCTACAGACTCAATGCTACATGCAAATCTTGATAAATGTCTCATTCCTTTTCTTATGCTTAAGACTTTCTTAGTTCCAAATAAATTTCCAGTCAGTACTTATGATGACAAAGACTCAGCTCTTCCTTCAGGTATCCTGATTTAAGTATTAGCCGGGGTGGAATTCCAGTTTCAGTAGAATGACCCCAATACTGAGTTTTATCTGGAAAGGAATGGAAGGCACATTGCCAAAGTATCTCATTGCCATACAATTACCTTTAAATTTTAATTTCATTTTCAGTCAGCATTTTTACCAGCACAGTATAATGCTGCTGAGATAAATTCTTCACAGCTGTTGAAGATCACAAATCCTTAGCACTAAACTGTGCCTTTTAGCCCTGAGAGTGTTGTTTGCCTGTGCTTCTGCCCCCAGGACCACAACTCAGTGCCCAGAACCAGCCAAAGCCTTTGACCATGCAAATACAGGAGTAGCATGTTATAAGGTAGCATGACACATTCCAGCAAAGTTCTTTTTCCAACTGGCCCTACATTTTTAAGAACTACTCTTTGGTTTACTTACATATTAAGAATATTACAAATGAAACAAGTGCCAAACTGATGATCAAAGTAAGAATAAAGGTGATGAAGAACAAACATTGGTTTCTTGTGTTGCTCCCTGCCATACTTTCTCCAGTACCACCAGTGTTCTCTTCCTCATCTGTTAAGAGATGACAAATCATTTGGTGATACAGTTTTTTAAGATTGGTTAGGATAAGCATGACAAAATGCTTCTGGCTTTATGAAATGATGCAGAATACATTGTATATTTGGCCAACAGATTTTATTTCCTGTGACATTTCATGAAAAGAGAAGAAATTGACTTTATGAACTCAGCTTGAATTTGGAAATATGAAAAAATTATACATCTTTTACAGCTGTTAGAACACGTTCAACAGAAATGTTTCTGTTGTTGAAATACAGTGCTTTGTTATAATTGACCTGTTTTACAGTTCATGTTTTACATGTACAAAGGTTGCAATGAAGTTTTCAGGCAGATCTGTGAGGGCTTGATTGCATTTAACCTCTTCAAAAGGGAAGAAAGGGAAAGCCATGTGGGAAACGAAGGTACAGATTCATCACTCACATTCATCCTCTAGATATGCTTCTTTTTCTGTTTAATGAGAAGGATCCTGGGATGATTAATTTCCCAAAGTAAACACCTCAGTTAAGCTCCTAATGTTGGATGGAATGAATGTAGGTCTTGACTGTTTTATCTTAAAACAAATGTTTTCAATATTCTTCTTCATCTTTAGGATTTTTTGGTTTCGTTCCAGTAAAAAATGAGGTACCTACCCTACCAATTGTCAAGAATGGAACAGACTCTCATATAGATTACATATGTTGTCCTTTAAGCACAGGAAGAATGAGGGGGAAAAGGAAAGGCGCTTGCAATGCTAACCTTGAATCGGCTCAACAAGCCAGTTCATTGCTTTTTGAGGAATGTGTTGTGTACATAGGGAAACTCAGCAGTTTCACTCATAGAAACTGTTGCAATCAATGTGAGATGGCAGTAAGCCCCAAAGATAACAAGTCAAGTGAACACCATGAGGAAATTCATGTGAATGTAAAAAATTTACACTTGAGCCAGATTTGTTTAATCTTAAGTTTGTATACTACTGTAATAACTTACAAAGATTTGGGTTATTTTTTGCTTTGGAGAGAGGAGGAAGCTAATGTAATTTCACTTTGGTGTCAGTCTCATACATACTAAAATTACATGCAAATTACTGTAATTTATCCTTCTGTAATTGCTGTCTTGTCATTCTGAAAGGGAGAGTAGTGTGTGCATCTGTGAAAAATGTATTTCTAGATCATGTTCTTGTTTTAGCTGGTGGAAATCTCTGAGGTTTTTGCAACTGAGCCTGTAGTGATAAAGCTGAGGAAAGGCTGCATATGCCATTACAGCACTTCAATGATGACCCTACCTAGGGCTGAGCAATTCACTGAGCTGGTAGATCTCTGGGAATAGCTCTGTTTTTCTTTATTTTGTGTTTAACACACTCCTACTGATGAGTAAGCTGAAATATTTTCATATTTGACCTTTGAGGTTCTATTGTTATTCCCTTAGCATTCAAAACAAATGCACCATATACTGTCTGCACCAACATTGCTTTCTAATCAGAATTATAGGGATGGACAGGGCCTGCTACTGCTGCCTGCCAATTGTCCTAACTTATCAATAGTGATCTCAAAAGTGGTCTGAGCTTGCTCTGCCTAATGAATGCTTCTTACTATTTCATCAGGCTGAACATGCCAGGCTGCAGTGTTGAGGAATTGGTGGGCACACATTCTTGTCAAACTGCAAACACTCCAAACATTTTATCATCTAAAACATGAAATTACTGCATGGCTCCTACTGAAGCAACCAAACAGTATATACATTTTAAACAGCATTTGACAAGTCTCTGATTTTCTGGCAAGAGAACCAGAGTTTTATGCTGCTGAGTAAGGTAGCTGACAGGATAAGCAGAGTCTCCAAGCTTAAAAGCTACATTAAAAGAATAATCCTAGAAAGAACCAAAGGATTTTACAAATTTATGAATAAAATACTTATTAAGCTACCAGTTTTTGCTGCTGAAATTTAGGGATGGGCATGCATATGATTATTCCAGAGAATCATGTATGTTTCCACAGAACCTTGTCTATTTACCCAAAAAGTAAATTATACTGTCCAATAAAATTGCAAAAGAAAGCAAAACAGTTACACTGAAAGGAGTTTATTAAAAAAAAAAAACGATGTATGCCATTGTCCCATTTTCTATGTGTGGAAGTGACAATATCAAGATAATCTGCATATGAGGATTTTGTACTTTATGTCTAAAATATTTGTGTTAAATGCAGAAACCAGCACCACTCTAGTTAGTTGGATTAGGAAAAGTTAGGGGGCTTGAAAACAGAAGTAATGTGAAAACATTTAAGACCCATAACTAGAAGCATGATTAAGTTATGGCCACTCAATACACATTTCAACAAAGCTGCTGATCTAAAAATTTCTTCATTCAAATTTGCCATTACAATAAGGGAAATAAAAGCAGACTCAAATATTGTTATGTGAATGCTGCTGAGGAACTCCAGGTTTTAACATATTTGCAGGTCACAAAGAACTCCAGTTGTAGCTATCACTGGGTGAAAATATTCTTGTTGCTGTGAGAAATCAAAGGCAAAAGCCTTATCAAACCAATAGAAATGTGGGAGTCATAACTGAAACTGTAAGTATAGAAAGTCTGGAAAGTAAAATGCTTAAAGGTTTCACTGGATATTTCAGGTAACTGGTTTGAAGGAATGAACAGAAATTCTCAGGTGCTTCTATTGCCACATATGAATTTTAGTGCTTGGGATGAGCTATGATGCTATTTATTTAGTAGGTGTATATTGGGCATTACTAGAGACATTATCCTGCAAGTGATCACCTCATAAATCCCAAAGGAAATGGAAGATAAGTTCAGGTTTGACAGTAAATCCCTAAGTAAATGCAAGGATTTTAGGAACCTAAAGCAGAAATACTCAGCAGGGGCAGCTAAATTGTCTGATCTGTCTAAATTATGCCATTTTCAATCTTTTTCTTACAGTTTTCAGTAGAGAGCTTGGCATACCTATTGGCCTATATAGGCTGTTGACATCAGTGATGTACAGTATGCATTGTATATATAGAAATCCACAGATCACCTATCATACATACCTAGTGAACGCTGGGATTCAGCTGGACAAACATTTAGCTTGTTTAGGTTGTTTAGGGAATCAACTACGTAAAGTTTTCCTTCTTCATGAGTATCAGGCAAGTTAAATTCCAAGGAAGGCCTCTCCATTGTCTCTAATAGAAATAATAATTTAAAAGGTAAATTAACACATGGCTATGGGAAATAACTCGTAACAGTTGGTATCCTGTTCTAAGGAAATACTGAGCAGCCTAAACGATCCTTAAAATCCTTAAAAACCAGAGATTTGAAGGACCAGCACACTTACTAGATCTTGAAGGCAGGGATAACTCAATACATAGCACTTGTTTATTCTTGGAAATCTCTGATGATTAAAACATTTCAATTTTACATTGTGTTTATACATGTACATATGTGAATGGGGAAAGAGAGAAAAAGTCAGTTCGACTTTTGAATGGTACTTTTGATTTGAATAGTACCTATTTAGTATGTTATCCTTTGATTTGGTGAGTACTTTGTCAGGGGTGGTGTGAGATCCTGACCACAGTGAAAGCCGAACACTTCCAGAAAGGATGTAATTCAGGTCCTCTTCTTTGAGCATCAAGTAATTGAGAGATAAGACAGGGAAAGCAGGTATGAATGTAGGAGATAAGCAACAAGAGTATGTGTCTGTTTATACACCTTAGAATATCACTGTGAAATTATTTGTGAAAAATGGAACAAAAAATGTAGTCTTGTAACGCAGTTCTATTTCACACAGTTTTGGACAAATTTAAAAGTCAGACTAATTTTTTCAGACTAATACCTCCTCCTATAAAAAAGGCATTGGATGAGGTTCAGTTAGTAAAAACAGTTTCTCTGTAGAGTCTGGGTGCATGAACTCAGTGAATGATTCTTAATATAAAGACAGTTTTGGAACATTATATATATAAAATAAGCAATACCTAGGGATGCAGCTTCTATATATTGCACATTATTCCCTATCAGTCTTTTGCTTTTCTTTACACTACTCTGATTGCAAAAATGTCTTCTAGAAACAAACTACACTTCTAGCCGTAAGAAGATGCAGACACCTTAAGTAGGCATGTTTGTCTACAATTGTCACTGAAAACTCCCTCTGTAATTATTGAAGAAAAATACATTCCTCCAGGTAATATCCCTCTTACTCTAAGATATGCCTTTCTCACCTTAGAAACGCAGCCTTAATGTACATTTTTCTTGCAAGTGAATGTAAGGAGGGAGCCCCCACAGGTTAGTTTCAATTTGGAGTAGAATGCATCTTACCATTTAGTATTTAATAAAGCTCTCGTGTTCAATTTTGTCTGCCAACATACACCAGCACTTCGTGGGATGCAAACCTCCCTTGACGTGTTAAGCACTTAAGGGGGATTTCTAAATCCTAGATGGGTTGAACTGTCCTCTTGATATGTTTCTGAGCCTTCTCTTCCTCTCCAAGGAACACAGAACTCAGTGTGACCAGATTCCTAATGTAACACTTAAATTAAAACCCTAAAATTTGAGCCCTGATTGTTTGCAGAAAATACTCACTCCTTCCCTCATCAAACCAAATGCAGAAGATTGTTGTAATTCCCCCAAATCTGAGCACACCACAAAGCAGACGTTCAGTGAGGCTCAGCAAGTCTGAAGACCAAGCACTGAAACCAACACTGACAATGGGGCTTGTTCTCCTGCTAGTGGAGACTGACAGGACTATATGGATATTTTCATATTTCTTTTTAACAGCCCATAAGAAAAGATTACCACATATTTTTTTCTCTGTTCAGAAGTGTTGCTTCAGAGTACAAAAAAAAGTAGAAAATGTGGCATAATAGGGGTTAACCTTACCTAGTATGTGAATTTTAGGTGTGCAGCAGTAACTGCAGGACAGATGGCTCTGCCCACTGTCCTTCCTGTAGAACATGACGTGGCACCAGGCAGCACAGTCTGTGAGCCACGTCCCCACCAGAGCTGGCTCTGCTCTGCTGTCTCCCCACATGCACATCCTCAGCCAACACAATCATTTTGGAGCCTGGGTTTGAATGGTGTGCTAAAAGTTACCACTTCACACACAAAGGCTTTTGGTTATTTTTAGATCCTGAAGAGCGGTTGTTTCTCTGTTTTGATTAATAACTCCCCACAGCTTCAGGGAAGACTCCTCTTAACAACTTGATCTGTAATAAATGTGAGTACCTTTGATTCATTACTATTTTGAATTATATGTTTCTGCACTTACTACTAATTATTTGAGTATTTGCACATGTAAACACAGTAAAGATTACCATTGTTAATTCAGAAAAGTCTATATTACATTTGTGTAATTCCATTGACATGCCAAAGGAGTAAGGACACAAACATCAGTGTCACTGGACAAAAGTATTGATTATTTTCCCAACAAACCAGTCTAAACATTAGGACCTTTGCATTCATTTTAACCTTGCCTAAAGATTTTTTTCCCCAATACAACTTTTAAATTTCTTCCTAAGTTGTTGTGGTAAAAAAAATCCCAAAAAAACCCCAACAAACCAAAAACATTAGAATGAGAACACACTGAAAATTCTTCACAGAAAAAAAAAAAAAGGAAATAAAATCTAAAAGGTTAAAACAGGAGAATGAAACATTACTTACAACATAATTACATTCAGGTAATGTGCCAATATGGAAGAAATCAGCCAGTAAAAATCACGTGAAGAAAACTTGTTCTGCAGTTCCTCTCTACTTTTAGTCCCATAGGAACCTGTCGAGTCCTGCAGTACCCATAAAGATAGCTATGAAACAGACTGCCCCTTTCAGTCTATATTTAGAGTTCAACTTGGCTAAGTATACTCACTTCACTATACTAATCCACTAAAACAGAAATCAGCACATAC
The DNA here is from genome assembly GCA_008694505.1 of Cyanoderma ruficeps. Taxonomy (NCBI): domain Eukaryota; kingdom Metazoa; phylum Chordata; class Aves; order Passeriformes; family Timaliidae; genus Cyanoderma; species Cyanoderma ruficeps. Next base: position 8,528,423 of record VZDJ01004378.1, read on the forward strand.
ACTGCTCTTTTTTATTTTATTGGAATCATAATATCCCATGTAGAGAATGAGGGTTACTGATGATCAGTGTTTCACTAACCTTTTGGTTAGTGACAAACCTCTTAGGTTTAGTGCTTGTGTAAAATGCATTTACTATGCTGAAGAGTCATATCTACAACACTGTAGCTATGAGTAACCAGTTTGCTATGCAGAAGAGACATACCTACAGTATTGCAGTCATGAGTATTTTAAAGTCATAGACTAGAAAAACCAGGGTCTTTTCCCCTTCTCCCATATACTTTATGAATTCAAGTGGGATATTATGTGGTGGACTAATTTTTCTGGCATCCTTAGTTGTTCAAAAATCAATTCTGATGAACTGGTGGTGAGTAGTGTAATTGCTCCTTTACTCACAGTTCTTTTGATCACTTTTTTCCTTGCTGACGTTGCAGAAAGCAGTGTTACAGCTCACTGTATTGACAGGCAGCTGACAGAGGGACTGCAGCTCAAAACAAATCCTTTCTGAAGCCATCCCATGTCTAAAATTCTGAATCCCTTTAAACTGCCCATATTTGAACTACCCATATAAAACATATTTGTCTTTCAAGAAACAGAGAATAAAGCACCTGACTCGTATTTCCCACCTTGTCATGTTCTGCTACTCAGAATTGCTCCCTTTCTGCAGGAGTCTCCTGGAAATCCTCCCTCCAAATAAGCATGTACAAGCCAGAAAAAAAAAAAAACAAACAAAAAATCCCAGTGTGAATTCCATACCACAAAAATTCCTGTCACCAACATAATTGTAAGAGAAGGATCCAGCCTCTCCAGTTCTAAGATTGAAAAGCTCTGCAAACTTCCAAGGGAAGTCTGCAGGGTTGCAGAAGAGCCACCTCTTCAACAGCCCCAGAAGCCACCCGGGTCACTGTGGATGGCAGCTACAGCATAGCAGGGAAAAGGGCAACCATCTGTTTGGCCCTCTGCCAGGTGCTGCAGATACTCTGGGCAGGAAACTATCAAAAGTGTCTGGCAAAGGACACCAAGGGTGACGAGGCAGCAGGCACAGGAAACGCCAACTGGCTCCAGAGAACAGTTTAGCTCAAAGGGAATGGCCTTGGGCTGGGAAAGTACAAGCACACAGCTTCCCCTCATTCAAAGATCAGTTTTTTCTCCACTTGTATGACACGGTGTTCATCATCAGTTTGGTGTAGTCCAAGTAATCAGTTTTGCAAGCCAAACAAGTTCTTACATAGTGGAGTATTTGAGGGGAAAAAAAGTGGGTAAAGTAGAAAGTACAACTCATTAGCGTGCATTGACTTTCTGGACTAGGTTCAGCTATAATCAGAAATTGGGAGGAGAAAAAAAGACCACTCCACCCCAACCCCAACTTTCCCTTCTCAGAGCAGCCAAGAGTTTTCAGGGGGCAGTGTTGTTTTCAATGCAATGTTTACTTCATCTGGTGATAAACATTTTAAGAATGTTTATTCAAACAAGCATTTTTATAGATCTTCACGTGCAGAAGCTCCAGCTATATAGGTTTTAGTGTCTTTATTACATAACACATTTTAATGTTATTACATAACATTTTTATTCAAAAATTTAAGTATTTAATTTCAGAACACAATCTTATTTTACATGGAGGGAAGTATTTGTCATTCAGTACTTGATTGTCAGTGGAAGTTACTGAACTTCATAGTCCCTGTCAGGATAAAGTTACACTTACACAGGAATTTCTTGTCCATCTACCACTGGAGTTTTAAAAAGTTACTAAAATAATTTCACACTAACATGGTCATTTTTCATATTAGCTCATTCTTGCCAGAACACTTGTTCAATGAATTTACCTTTATATAAAGAATCCAATCTGACACACAGCATTTGACTACAATTATCCACTCTATTTAATATATCAGTTACAACACAATCAACCTTTGGAGCCAGTGGGGGGCTAATGTATAGTATTATAATGTATCCCGGTACCAAATGTGAAGTCAACCTATATACAATGTATATGCAACTAAGCAACAACATGCATTATATTTACATTACATTATATGTAACAAACCCCTGCACAACTGCAAACTGACTACGGAAGTTAAAAAAGGCATTCAAATGTTACAAATTTAATTGAATTACATAGAAAACGGAACTCCATTGAAAAGGGAATCTAAAAAAATTCCCCCATGTCTGCTCTTTTATCACGACATTTACTTCTAGCCTTTGTCCGAGCCTTGAATGCTGCAGAGTTGTATAAGTGCTGTAAAATAAAAAAAGAAAAAATAATTACCTCTTGTCATAAGGCTTATCCCCTTCAGAGATTTTTCATGTCACAAATCAAATGAAAATATCCTTTTGATTAATATTTGAAGTAAACTGGTAGGCCTTCTCAAGTTTATAGTATGCTATCTTTGCACCAAAGGCTGATTTTATATATGTATGTATCTACAGACAGATAAAAGAAACCTGGCCTGTATAAGAAAGGCTGAACTATGAGCAGTTATGGAAGCCAGTCAGTCTTGAACATCAAGCAGATACCATGTATGTTACATTTACCCCCAGATGACACTTGATAGCACTATACCCCAAATTATATGCAGGATTAATGCATACACAATCAACAGAACAAGGCCAACCTCCTAGTGCCCATTTCACACTGCAGAGTTTGGGACACTGGCTTTATAAAGACTCTGTTTCCAGTTTCCTGTAAGTCCCTCCCCAAAAACATGTGTATCTCAGAAGTGACCAAGTTTCACATGTGTGGAACACAAATCTAGTACCCATCAGCAATCACATTAACCTCCAGACCCCTTGGAAAAAACACAGATGCAGACACATGCCTAGTGGAAAATCTAAGAGCTCACAGATGCATACAAGTAAGGCTGGGTGTTATTCAGGACAATAGAAGGCACTCTTAGAACTACAGTGACAAGTGTAGCAATGACAGCTTCTGAAGTGCAGGAGTAATTAGAGTAGGAAGAAAATTCAGTAAGGTGCAATAACCTACCCTTTCAAAACGGGATATCTTCATTGTTTTAAGAGTCGCAGCATCCAGCATTACTGGTGGACCAAGCTCAAACACATTCCGAAGAAAGTCATTTGACTAAACAAGAAACACACCAAGTGATCAGTTTGCCCCCTAATTATCAAGTGTCTAAAGTTGACTACTGTAAAATATCAAGTATTCCAGTAAGAAATACTAAGATTTATGCCAAACTGCTACTATCTTCTGCAATTAAGTCAAGAACACTTCCTCTTTTAACCAGAGTTAAGGCTAAAAGCAAAAACCACCACCTTGAGAAGACAGACAGCTCCTCCTGCCTCCTTTGATATTTTTGTCCCAGCAAATGAGACACTGGTCTTTCTGTTCTACACAAAATCAGTCAGCAGAACAGACCCACATGGTTTCACAACACACCAGTTTTAAAATGCGTCTGTGAAAGTAGTACTTGAAAAAACTGAAAAATCTGCTACATGCCCGAGTTCCCTGAGTCACACAGAAATTCAATTAACACAGGACTGATGATTTTCACCCCATGACTATCACAGCAATTTGGGAGCATATATTCCTAAACTACAGCTCCTGCTTCTGTTTATACATGTAAACAGGTTACTAGTAAACAAGCAGTTCCCAGAATGAAGATAAAGATTTATGCCTTCTCTTCAGGAATGCTGTCGTCAATGGGCTGCAAGTTGTGTTCATTACTTTTGACTAAAACTTTGCCTTTCTTTTACAGGCTTGAACAGGAAGGATGGAGGAGTGCAGCTTTATAGCAGCCAGACAACTATACCACTCTACTGAAAGAAAAAATAAGGATTCAGAAAAAAAACCCTGAAGCCAGAAAGATATTCAGCTTAAATTTCTTACTTCTTGGAGAAGTCGGTCACTAAGCTAGCACACCCAGGCTACAACTCAGAAGGAGCTTACCCAGACTGCTGTAGCTCACTGGAGTCAATATTTCAAATGCTGTCTTTTAACACCTCAAATGCAAAGCTCACCACTTCAATAGTTTTACTCAAGATTTTGTAATTCAGACTACATTACATCAAAGAAGCCAGACAGGGAGCAAGTGTGAAAGAACAGCTCACCTGCAAATGATATTGCATCCCCGACCCCAGAATCTCCTTGAACGTCTCGTAAGTTTGTTTTTTAACCCAGCAGTCAATGTACATGCGCTCAGGTCCAAACTTCACCATCTCTGTAGGAAAGTCACGCTCCTATACAAAAAACAAAGGAAACACCATCTATCATTTTAATTTAAATAGTCTTTTGTACCAAGAATTTTACACATCTCAGTGGACTTTATTTTCACTGATAAACATGGCACACCAAAACCTTCCAAATTATGTAGTATATATATGCTAAAGGTTGTATTTGTTCATAAAGCAGAGGCACACCAAAATCTCATTAAGAACTTGGAGCTGATATTCTTCATGATTAGAAAGCTTTTTTTAAAAAAAACCCCTCAACTTTCATCTTCAAAAATACTTTAAGAATTGGACTTATCGCCAGGAAAACCAGTTCTGAGTGCAGCAGTCACCTTTAGGTCAGCCTGGAAGCCTCATTTAGTCTCTACCTACAGGTATGAGCAGCTACATTTAGGACAATGGAACATAACAAGTGCTAATAGGTGACTCAGATCCTTCTACAGGCAGAACCCTAAAGGTGACTCCAAATTATGCCAAGTCTTCTTCTTAGCTTCCACAATGTTCTCCTACTCCCAGTATCTTTAACATTCTTAGAAAAAACAATTCTATTCCACACATGATCAGACTATGAGGTCTCCCTTAAAATAGCTTTTTCTTATGTCTTTCACTAAAGAGGAATTGTGTTTAATAATAAAATTGTTTTCACTAAATCATGCACTGTATTTTGAAGGTCTCTAGATTGTAACTAAGACAAAAGAATCACCTCAACAGCCCGTAGAACGTCTCTGAAGACAGATCGCTGCTTTCTTTTATCCACCTTGGCTCGGTGCTTGTTCCCATCAGTAGCCAGAGCTCTTAGTTTCTCTGTTAGAAGGTCCATATCTTCATAAAAGAAATCCTAGATTACAAAAAAATATTTTTAGGGGTTTTTTTTTAGATTTTAGTTTGTTTTATGGCCTTAATCTCTTTCCCCGCAAATAAGAAAATGATCTCTTGAAATTTTGGGCATGGAGATCCCTATGACCTCTCATTTTACTTAAAAAGACAGAGAACTCTTCTGCCATCCCATTTTCAGCATTGAAACCAGCAAGAACAAAGTCACGGCACCCAGTTTACCAGGAAGGGCACTAACAGTCTATTTTGGTCAGCCATGTGAACCACACAGCTCTGTCGGTGTGCATATACACCAGCCAATCTGTTCTACTCCATAATTCCGAGGGACTCAAACTGTTTAACAGATCTGCTCAAATACTCCTGCCAACAAGCTGAGGGCACTTTAAAGTTGTTAGCAGAGAGTTTATGCTGCTGGAGGCAAACCGTGAGACACCATGAGGCTGATAGTATGGAATATTTAGTTGTAAGTCTTGTATGGAATGGGAAATAAGGAAGCATGTTGTATTTTTTTTTAATGCTTAACAAAACACTTTAAGTGAACTGTAATAAATAGCTTAGTGCTATTCATTATATTAATTAATAGGTGCTTTACGTATACATAAGTATTTTCTCCACTGCATTTAATAATTTGGCAGTAGTTCACCTGGACTACTAAGAATGTATGCAAACTTATGTAAAAACAAGTTTTTGTGGTTTGTAGGGTTTTTTAATCTGAATGTTTTGTCTGTCAGCTGAATACAGTGAGCTTACTGCATGCTTTCTGAAAGGAACTGGTCAAAGGCAAATACATCAACTATCTTTTATCTGCACTGATTGTTAAGGATTCAATGCCCTGTAATGATTAAAGGGGCATTTCCTCAATGGAACAGGAGAGATTGTAGTGAATACAGTCTCATTCGTTAACACACTAAGATTTTAATTACTTGCAGTCGGCTTGACCAAATAAAGGACCAAGTTGTGGTTTCCATTTATTTTTTTCCTTTCAAAGTTAACTTCCATAGCCAAGAGACTCAAATCCACATTGCTTGCATTTATACAGAAGCCTTAACGTTGTTTCAGACTATGCTGTGCTAGTGTGTCATGATTCCTGACTTAAATGGAGCTATCCTTTCACTTTAGACAGCATTGTGGCAAAGCGCAGCAGCCTTGATTGAGCTGGGAGCCCTTCAGGCCATTCTCCCAAACTGTGCCATGTGCAAGCAGAGGGAGGCTGTTTCCTTCAGTGCTGTCAAGAAAAAAAGTCTGAAAATTAGTAAGGCATATTCAAGAATGTAAAGTCAAACTTTAGCTGTGTCCAAGCTAACATTGAGCAGCTTGCACCTAATCAAATTTAAAAGAAAACTCCAAGAAACTTCACCAAATGTAGTATTACTAATATCTGTGCCAATCCTTTAAAAATCTCCCTCTTAAAATGACTGCCTAGTTCTTAACTGACTGAAATAGTCAAATGCTGTGAAACCTCATGCAATATGAGTTATTCTTCTCAAGTTCTCTAAGTAAGAATACTGAAAGAACCATATTTAAAGTCAACAAAATTTCTACCTGATGATAGATTTTTGGCTGTGAGAGCAGAATTGTGCAGGTTATGAATTACTCAAACTTGTCTGCCTAAGCATCTGATGAATGTTCCCACTACAGTAAACAACACTGTCTCATCCTGGAATCTCTCTAGAGGTATCTTTTTTTTATTCTATTGTAAAAGCAAGTGTTGGACTTAGATTTAAATCTTTCACTTCATATTTCTAGTTGCTAGTAAGTAGTATTTGATGCATTTAGTTATACTGGTTCAGTTTTGGAATACAGAAATTAAATGTAAAAAATAATAGCTGTGAATTACTGCTATACCCACTTAGACTGGGGCAGACTCACTAGAAAGAACATAAGTCGTGAAATTATTTGCTACTTGTTGAGATTCAGGGTGCAATGCAACACAGGTCAAGTAATTTCTCATCACTGTCCCGATGAAAGACGATTTAGCTGCTGACGTCTACTTACAGCATCTGTTTCTCGTGCCAGCTCAAACAGAAGCGCTAACGTTTCTCCAGCAGCTATTCTCATGTTGAGATCATCGCAAGACAGCAGACTTGGAAGTTTATGCAAGTGCCTAAGGAGCAAGTCATATTCCATTAAGATCTAAATTCTACTGACCCTGTTTCATTGCACATAGAGTCATTACAAACCCTGCTTTTCAAGAAAGATACTCACATTTCAATTTTCTTCTTCACTTCGTTCATTGGACAAATGGTCAACAACAGTGTCCATGCTAAAAGAGCACTGACATGAAGCACAGTATTATGGGTACTCGATACACCATTAGTGTCTCTATCTCGCTGATAGGCCTTTGTGAAGATGTTTTCCAGGCATTCCATAGTAGAGTACAGCTCCTGTATGAGGGAAAAATATAATGGAAGTGGTTTAGGAGTGACACATTTTCATCTTGTCAGTTTACTACATTCGAAAGGTATCAATCATCCTCACCGTAATGTCATCAGTCACAATGAAACAGCAAATCCCTAAGCACGTTGCGCACTAGACACAAAAGAAAAAAAAAGGTGTCAGTATTTGACAATAATGTCACAGTTGACAAAACTTTCAAACTTGGGACCTTTGAAATTTAACATCTGGAGTAACAGAAGCTTGAGATAAAAACCTTAGGAGTCTAGAAGTCTCCAATCCTGTTTAATTCACCTTCTTTGTAATACTTAGCTCCCAATTCCCATCTGCTCTCAGGATGATTTTACAGCATTTGCTACTCACAAGCCTTCACTTTTCATGTATTATTATTTTAAAATAGCTTACAAACCCCTTGAAAAAGCTACACATGGCATTCTTTTCACCCATTGACTTTAAAACTCACTAGGATTTACAAGCAGAAATTATGCTGATAATTATATGATATTTATTTACAGCTGTGGGAAATATTTCCCCCTTCTGACCACTGTTACAATTAAATAGCATGAAAACTGCCCTTGAAAAGCCTTTCCAGGAACTTTCCAACTTGTCCTGCAGATCTGATCCCTATGCCCCATATTCTAGTCCAATTTCTCTTACAAAGAGTAAGGGAAAAAAGTTAAAGTGATGTTTGCAGCAACTACACAGGACTCAAAACTACATTTGAACAGAAACTTTAATAGTTTTTGATTGATTGTAGAAATTACTGCTGTTGAACTAATACCTCCTTTTTGCAACTGACAGTATCTGTTGTGCCACAGCTTGACCAGAATAGGAGTAGCCAGCCACATAATGATAAAGGGAAGTTGGAGAATATTAGTTAAATCTCTGGAGTTTTAAAAAAAAAGTAAAACCTTTGGCAAGAGGTTTGAACAATCTTCCCTCACTATTTCAAGCATACCACAGATGTATAGATGAGATGACTGGGCAAAAGTAACTTAAAAATACCTTTGGTAGTATGGCTGTATTGTTTATGTAGTTTCCAGACATGCTATAGGTGATTTTACCATAACTAAGTGTAAATGCTTAAGTAACATTCCTGTGTTGTTTAAGAATAAAATAAAATTAATACAAGAAGGATATGTCACCCAGTGGGAAAGTGGGAAAATGTTTTCTAGGACCCCAACATCAGCCCCCAGAACTGCAGTGAGGAAACAGGAAACTGCAATACAGTGAGTTCAGACACCTCACAAAGCATTATATATAACAGCTGAAGAGAATGATGTTCACGCTTCAGGTGGAATTTTTTAAGCCAGTGAAAACTGCTACACATCATTCAAGGCATATGTCAACATTATGAGTACACACTAGTGTGGTAACCTTTAGTTCTGGATTACACTACAGTGAGCTGGTCAAAAGCAGCCCTCTGTTCCTGCCTGGCAAATAAACATTTCATACTTACAGCCTGTCTGGCTTGGATACTGGCTGTTCCATCACAAACAATCTTCTTCAGAACTGGACCAAGGGTCTTAAAAATCTCCTCGCTTTCAATTCCTGACCCCATCTGCACACACAGAAGACAGGCCAGCCCAGCAGCTGCACACTGTTCGTCACTCTTACCTAGGGATTAACACACTGATGAGCAATCACCTTTGGCACTGCTTTCCTCCTTTAATCCTTTCAAGATAACAGTCTGAAAGCATGTAAGTGGAAATTCAGAAACCAGTAGGTAGAAGATAATTTCAGGTAATTTTCTAGGACAGTTAAAATGTGACACCTAAATTTAAAAAGTAATGTTACCTAAATTATTAAGCATTCTGTAAAGCACCAGAGAACATTCACAATCCTAATTTCCTTTAAACAATGTGCTGTTTCATAGGGATTATTGCTGTCTAATAGCATGCATGTTTATTACCTTTCTTTATGCAGCGCTCAATGCTATCAGTTAGTGTCATTCTCCTTTCCATGATAAATTCGTATAGTATTTTAGAAGAAAATGCACTTTTCAGACTTTCAAGGGCTGCTTGTCTTGTCTTTGCACTGTTAGAAGAGAGAAGGAAGACCTCCTGAAATCAGCATATATCAGCTTAATCTCTGTCTTTGCTTTATGGTGGTTTGTATTTGCCTGGACCAAACAGTAGAGTAATCCACAGAAGTACCACAAAGAAATGAAATGCTCTGAACTGCCTCCTTACTCAGGGGCTGCAAAATTTTGTTTGGAGATAGAGTTCACAGTAATACTGCAGGCTAGAAAGAAAGTCGCTCTACTTCAACATATTAGGAAAGTCTAACCCATCCTAAAAAATCAGTAGAAGGAAAAAGGTTTTTTTCAATCCAGAAGTCCTCACCAGAGTAAAAATCTCAGTAAGCATGGAAAAAGAATTGGTGTGTATTTTCCTTATTAAATGAGAGAAAACAGACTATACCTCTTATCCAACGTTAGATCAATAAATCCCTTCAACTTGTATTCTAAGTCTTCTTGAGTGGCTTCTTCATCAACTTCAGGCCCTAGTCCAGAAGAAATAATTTAGTTCTACTGATACACATTTCATCAGCAGACACAGCAGTTCCAACACAATGTTTTTAACACTAATAAGAAACACAGACATAGCTTAAGATAGACAACAGCTACAGAACTGTTCAGTATCACAGCAGCATAATGGTGCTAAACCTACTACATCAGACTGCACCCTAAAATACTTTTACACAAACTGGCCTATTGATACATTTGTGCTGTTTCTAGATCTGCTTTTTACACCTGCCAAGAATGAATGAGGAAGTGAATCGGGTCTTACATAAATTTTCTCCATCTGATGACCATCAGCCAATCCTGTAAACACATTTTCATCCGGTCCACTACATCTATTCCTGGAGCACACTGAGGTGCAGTGAGTCAAAGCAGCCTGTCCTATGTGACATTAATCAGACACCTCTGCAACAGGAGCTCAGTGAAGAGTAGCACGTATCCAGAGATAGCTCCCTGCTTATCCCCCTGTAGCAGGCTTTCAGGTCTCCTCTCTCAACAAAATTACATTAGAGCAGTCCAGGCTGAAAAGATGGTACAGAAGACAAAGCTAGCTCAAAACAGGAAAATGTGACTCTTCCCATCTTAAACTCTTCTGCAGTTCTTACTACTTGAACTACCTGTTATGAAAACCCATGTCTTATAATTCATCTTAAAATTTTTATTGTCTCTGTATCAGCACTCTACATCTTATTGTCTCTACAACTATATTCTAACAAAAAAGACCATGATAGTCTCACAAGGCTCATGAAACCTGGAGTATAATTCTTACCAAACAAAAACAACAGCCATTGGATTAACCATTACACAGTGCTAATGTAATGTCATTATTTCATTACTGCTACTTACAGTCTACTACTTAAAACCACTAAATCAGCTCAGGTTTTATATTTTTAAAAGATTAATAGATACAAATAGAAGAATTTACCATCCTCAGTGAAGCTAGCAGGATCACTGAAGCCACTGCAGTGGCTCATAGTTTCAATTGAAGCATCTTCATCACTAAAAGGCTGCACATTTCTGGGCTGACCACCTTAAGGAAAGATGAATACAATAGTTTGGTCATTTTTCATATAGAAAAGGAAGATCTGAACATCAAAAGCAGAACTGAATCCTCCTAGAGCAGATTAGATCCCCCTGACCCAACCACAGAAAGAACACTTCCATCCCCTGCTAGTTCCTTTACTCCCACCTATTCTGAAGGCTCTGTTCTAGAAGATCATTTGTAAATAGTGAGGAGGGACCCACCTAGTACTGAACCAACTCCTAGTCTAGATATTGGCTGAATTCCTACTGTAATTTCAGGATCTTTCTACAATCAACTTCATGTTAATGCAGTTTTCTGTGACTGTGCTTTTAAAAATAGGTCTATGTTAATTTAACTGCTAGAATGAGCAACCTAAACAAATGCCATACAGTCTATTTTTTTTTATTTTGAGGAACTTCAAGAGAGTCTAAGTTAAAACTTTAGGCAAACATAAATTACCCAGTTCAATGTAGGATTTAAGGGATTAAGTGTAGTATGTGCAGCATCAATGACCAACTCTTTTACTAGTGAATTACAAGTAAAAGCCAGAACATCAAATGCTTCGACAGGGGAAACTGAAGTTTTCCCTCTCAGGACCAAGAAGGCCTTGGTGCAGCAGCTTCAGACTTTTTGAAGAAAGCAGTATTTTTACCAATGTTCACCTCCCTTTTCATATGCTACTTCTCCAACAGTTCCCAAAACATCATTTGCAGAATTCTGTTCTTTCAGCTATTTTTTTCTAAATTTTTTAGAAGGTTGCACACAGAGCTAACGTGCTTCAGGCAGGCTCACTCACTACCAAAACCCCAAAAAACTATTTTTATCTAGGCAGAATCAACTTTCAATTGGAACAGTGTCCAAGTGCTTTCCAATGAAGTTAGTCACACTCCGGAAGTTTTGCTGCTTTAAGCTCTACCCACTAGTATCATTAACCACAACCTAAAAAACCCCTACCAGCCAGTATGTGAGCAAACAAACTTGAAAGCTCATAGCGCTCGCATGGCCACCTTCTTGCTGTTGCTGCTGCTATCAAACAGGGATTCAACAGAAGTGGCAAGAACGACAGCAAACCCTTCACAAACTAAAATAAAAGCAGTTGTAGAAACACTCCATAAATTGCTCACTTCCTGAAAAATTGGTATTAGAAACCGATGTCGCACACAGCTATGCTAGCCTGAAGTGCAATTTCTCACCATCCCACAAAACCTCCGTTTTGCCCCAAGCATCAGCACCTCAGACACGCACATTCTGCATTCGTACGAAGACCGCTCATTTTATAATACCCTATTTCAGCAGCCTTTCGGGGCACGACACGGTGACACGCAGCCGCAGCAGCCGGCGGTGGTGCAGCGGGCGGATCCGCGGCCGGGCCGCCCGAGCCGCCGCTGCCCTGGGGCGCTCCCGTCGCCGCCGGCGGCGCCAGCGCGACCGCGCCCGCCGCCCACCGGCGCATGCGCGCAGCGGCGTGAGGTGGCGGTTTCAGGGACGGCTCCTGTCACCCGCCCTGCCCCGGGCCGGCCAGCGAGAGCCTCACGGCCACGGCCGCGCCGCCCGCCCTGCTGCTCACCCACCGCCCGCGGGGAGGCGGGGCACCGCCGGACAGCGCGGCCCTCCCGTGGCCACCGCCGTCTAGACCCCGCGCCCCCACCCGCCGGCCCGGCCGCACTCACCGGCTCCGCGCTGGTGGTTGCTCCCCCGCTTCTTAGACTTGGGCATGGTCGCAGCGGCGCTCGGCTCGGCTCCCGCGGCCCCTCTCCGGGTCTCGGTCTCTCTGCTCCCCCCCGCCCGGGAATCAGCGACAATCAGCCGATGGAAGAGCAGGAGCGCTTTTTACTCCAACGCCTCTGCGAGGCTGACTTCTCGGGCCGGGGCAGCGGGGGTGATTGGCGAGAGCAGGCGGAGGGCGAACTGGCAGCAAAGGCAGAAATCCCCGTGGAGGCCCGTGAGCGGAGTCGATGCATCTTTCTCCTCTCAGACACCCGGGGCTAAAGGCGCGGAGGGGGCGCCGGAGCCGCTTTTATAGGCCCACCGGTCTGCGGGGGCGGGGCCCCCCGCCTCTGCAGCCAATGGCCGAGCGTTGCGACGGCGGGCCGCTGACTCAGCAGCGCGAGCTCGTGACGCGGGCGCCGCTGCCCAGTGGCGGGGCAGGGACGTCAGCAGCGCCTCGCGCGTCGCGCCGCGGTGCACGCCGGGAGCGGCGGGCCCCGGCGCCAGCCCAGGGGCGGTGCTGGGGGCGTGTGAGGCCGCGTGGGGCGGGCGACAAAGCGGCCTCGCGGGTGTCCACCGGGTCTCTCCGTGCCGGCTGCGCTCGGCTTCCGGCCCGGCGCCATGTGCGCAGCTGGCCGTGGGAACGGCAAGGTTGGCTGGGCCGTGTGCAGCTCTGTGGGTGTGCGGGGCGGTCGCCGGCAGTGCTCGCCGTCTAGGCGGGGAATGCCGGAAAGGTTCACAAAATCACACAGCGGTTTGGTTTGGAAGGGACCTTTGGTGATCATCCAGTACAACCCCGCTGCCAAGGCAGCAGGTGGCACAGGAACGTGTCCAGGTGCGGTTTGGATGTCCCCAGAGGGCAGAATCCACAATCTCCTTGGGCAGCCTGTTCCATGCTCTGTCCCTGTAAAGTTGTTCCTCGTGTTGAGGGGGAACTTCTTATGTGTTAGAGTATGGCCACGGCTCATCATCCTGTCACTGGGCACCACTGGAAAGAGTCTGGCACCATCCTCTTGGCACCCACCTTTGAGGTACTTAGATGCATTATTGTGATCCCCTCGCAGTGTTCTCTAGACTAAACAGGCCCAGCTTCCAGTCTCCCGTGATAAAAGAGAAGCTCCAGAACCCAGGTGATCTTTGCGGGCCTCTACTGGACCCTCTCCAGTAGCTCCTTGTTTTTCTTGTACTGAGGAGCCCAGAACCACAGAGTACCGTGTCACTTAAAAACAGATGTGAAGGATAGATGCCTAACTCCTCCGCAGCAGATTTTCTTCCAATGCAGAAATGAGTTTTGTCATTTTTATCTTCAAATTTAGAGACTTACATTTTGTTTTTTAATCCAAAATAATTTTTAATGTTTTCTGCTAAACATCAAATAAATAACTAAATAAATTAATAGAAATACAATGACTTTCCTGTCTACCAAACAGATTGGATTATGTTTCTGAGCTCTGAATGTTTGTGAACGTTCACTGACAGGCTGTACCAGAACTACAATGTTCGAGGAAGGGAAGGCAGTTTTGCAGAACATGCTGAAAGGTTACATAAGACACAATCGTGATTACACTGTTTGAATTCTGTTGTGTACAAAATGCATTTACACAGACTTCCAGAAAGGTAAACTTCCGCAACAATTCTCTATATATGCCACATGAAAAACAAAGGAGTCAGTGATCTGTTTGTGCATGCTGGGTCGGGAAATGCCAGAAGTGTCTTTTTCTAGAAAATGGAGGCTGGCTCTACCTGAGCCCGATGTTTTCCATTGCTGCACAGCATGAGACTCCTGGTGAACAATTCCCTGGGCATGGGAGGTTCAAATTTCTGAAAAGGCTTAGCCAGATCTTTTGGCATCCTGTTTAAGAAGAGCAGAGACAGAAGTCAGTATGTACTGCATCTATACAGGACAACACGTAAATGTCTCAAGGGCACTAGTTTTTCTCCTTCAGGATGAAATGTTAGAGCAAAGGACAGCCTTCCAGGTAAGTTGGCAAAGGAGTGGCAATTAAATGCAGAAGGCAAAACTACTCTTGAGTGCACAAGACGTTATTAGAACAAGAGAGCAGCACTGGACACACTACAACACCCAATAGGAGCCAAGCAAACTTGTGTGGTGGGAGTATTTGAGCTGCGAGATGCCAACACCACTGGAGTGAGAGCAGCCGGGTCCTGACAGTTTCCTGTATGTTCACCCTCATAATATGCAGATTGATTTTGGGGTGCAGGCTGACTGGCCTCAACAGAATTGAAATTTCTACCTTCCAGCTTATAGCCATGTCTCACAAATGCTGTCTGAGGCTGCCAGCAAGGATTTGGTTTTAATGCTGAAATCCAATGCAGGTGTGACAGTCTGAATAATGTGCCAAACTGTGCATGTCCGTGTGGCCACTCAGGTGCAACACCAGTGGTACCTCATGGTGGAGTTGGAAGAATTAAGTGTCATAGCACTTGTATACTTGAAGATGGTCCTGTCAGGAGAGGTGGAGCTAGTGCTCTGGCGAGGGAGAGAATGCTGCAGATGCAGTGGGAAAATCAGCAGCTAAAATATGAAATAACAAAAGGTGACAAAACCAAAGAACTTGTGACTACTTTGGGTTTGTGACCACTTTGCATTTTACTTGGGCTTTCGAAATATGATATCTCCAGGTTACCGAGATTCTCTGGTTCTTTGACCAACAGTTAAGGGAGGTCTCACAAGAGGAGTTGTGTATCACTGCTTAGTTTTGCTGTCTGTGACAGAACAGACTCTTTGTCTTGATTGCTGACTTCTTGCCCACTCTCCTGATTTACCCTATTGGCAGGAATGCATGGCGCCAGTAGGCTGGCTCAAGACAGCTTTCTAACAAAAATCTTTGGCTAAAAGGAGAGGCACATGGTGTCAGCAATCCATGTTCCTATTGTCTGGCTTGTGCTGGAACTACTGGTGTCAGGAGTGTCACAGTCCCAGTGGCACCAGTGATACCAGTGGTAGGTGAGAGGTGGCATCCTTTGGAGAAAAGTGTTCTATGGAGTAGCAGGGCAGGCTGATAGGGGAGGGAAAGGCATACATGGCAGTGGCTTCACTAGCAAGTACCACAGCACCCAAACAAGAACAGCAAAGCAGTTTCTGGTGGTAGCTAGAAGTTCAGCCAAGAGTACAGATCACCAGTGACCATCCCAGTGAACACAGTGACAAGGAGATCTGAGGCCAAGACAGAAAAGCCAAGCCAGTGAGTCAGGGTCAGAATCAGGATCAGTGACAATAACCAGGACCAAGCAGCCACCAGTCTGGTCATCATTAGACAAGCTTACAGTGATGGGAAGGATCCAAGATCATCTCAGTTGGCTCAGGGTCTAGATCAGTGTGTGTGGCCAGGCACAATCATACCCATAACTTGGTGGAGACAAGGGCTAAGGGAGAGTGCTTCAATGCAGGCACAGCTCTTGAGCAAAGTAGGTGGCCCTCAATTGTTACAGCTCTTTTCCACGCAGCCCTCTAATCCAAGGTCACTCAGCTGCACCACAGTAGAGCTGCCTTTGAGCACAGGCAGCTTAATGCTGACTAAGGCCCCAAGAAAAGGTCTAATTAAGAACTTCACCCCAGCTGAAGGAAATACATATGTGACTGACTCAGTTTATGTGGCTTAGTATTTGTGTGCCAGAGTTTATTTTAAATACATGTAAACCACTTTAATTTATGACCAGCTGGAGGCATGGCCAGACATATTCTCTGTACACTATTAAATGTTATAAAGAAATCAGAATTGAGGGAATTGTATGGATCCTTGGTTCATATGGGTGTATTTTCCTTCTCTTTTGGCACAATGCTCCTGTTATCTTGGCATACAAAATTCTTTGGATTTTCTTTTTCCTTTCTGCTGGGCCTTAAGACATGACTGTCTTTGCAGCCAGAAGAGGATACCAAGCTCATCCAAACCTAGAAAATGAGCCATGCTAAAGAATTCCCTTATTGTTTCTTATGAAGAAATACTGCAAAATGCTTGTGTTTTAGTGACCTACCAGCACTGACAGGCCTTCAGAGCGTGTGCCTCCAAGCAATGCCATGGTCCTCTCTCTGGAACACTTAATGCTCTAAATGCTGTCGGCACTGACATGTAGTCACACTGCTGAAAATAAATTGCCTATGATAAATTACAGCCACAGCTCCCTCAACTCTGGCTACAGTGGAGTGCTTGCTTGGGGGCTGACTTGGCTCTACAGGCAGAGGAAACTCATTAATTTCCTTTGCATAGGTAGGACACCCAGTCTTGTGTCCTGGGAGAAAAAAACAAGACTTAGAAAGGAAAGGTCTTCAATGGGAAGGTGCTCAGATAAGTGCATGTACTTCCAAGTGTACATGCAAGACTTATATGATCAGTTCTCACAGAACTCCTCTTATCTCTGAGATAGGGATTGCAAGTGACATGAATTTTTAATGGGCAGCAGTAGCCAAGAGCTGCAGCTTTTTTCCCTTTGAATGCTGGAATACATATTGGGGGGCTAAGCAGTTACTGATATAATATTTCAGGAGTATTACACTGTAGCAAAAAATACACATCGTCCGTGTTGCAGGTCCTTTCAGATTTCTTACATTATTTACCTCTTGTCTTCTTGCTTATATTTTGGAAGCCTGACCAGTTGTGGTCCAAGAAAATCCAAGAACCCCAAGTCCAGAATATAATAAATGTGATGGAAGAGTCACTACTAGAGTCACTATTATTAGTTCCTGAGGGAGTTTTGGTCTTAGCTGATTGATTAACTTCAGACACTGAGAGAAGGACATGATGTCTCTGGCTGACTGAAGTCCAAAGCTGTAAGGTGGCACAATACCAGCTCATACTTTTTTCCTTAATTTTGGTGGCCCTGTGTGTATGGACACACAGAGAACATTTTGAAGGGAAAAGAAAGCAGTCAGAAAAGAAGTTCAATTATTTATGGTGAGCAGATGGATTTAGCAAGCCTGCCTGCTGAGACAGAGGCATGACTGTGCAAATCAGGTAAGTGCTTAGTGGTCACAGACAAATCCTCTTCACAGCCTTGGTACTGTTCACACTGTGTGTATGGTGCTAGAGGCATATATCTTGCACTCAAATCTACAATCCTTTTAAAATTAACAATTTCTGTGATAGAGTGTATATGGACTTTATGAAACACTGTGTATTTATACAGCTGAGCACATCCTCAATGGCATGCTACCCTGGCTTTCCACAGCAGGGGGTTTCAGCTGCATTCATAGTCCAGATATTTTTGTCTTGTTTTATCCAGGTTATACTGATACTTACCTCCATTTTCTGAGGCAGATCTTTCACTCCACATATATAATTTATTCATGCCAAGCTTTCTTGGACCTCAGTAAGGATTTTTCCTGGTAAGTCACGAAGAAACAATGCATACTGAGGCTCTCTGGCACATACACCATTATTAATTTCATGTCTAAATTTGGTTGCCTGAACTTTGACTGTCACTGCCAATAGCAACTGACCACAAACATTATCCTTAACAGTAATAGCATTACAGAGCAACTGTGACCCCATGGAAAAAGAAAGATAAGACTCTGACAAACATAAAGCCCTTGCAAACGTTTTGCAATAGCTAATAAGATTTTGTTGGAATAAGGATTAACACATTTTTTTAAACAAAAAACATGCGTGACTCTATATTTGTCTCTAGTTTATTGTTTCTTGTGGGGCAAGCTGTGGCAAACAAATGACTTTGAATGATTAATATAATTGCTATTGTAAAACTGTGTTGTAAAATCATGTATTTCATGCCTCATAAGGCCTTGTATGTTGTCATTTTGTGTCTTGCTTCACTTGGTTCTCTGTCTTTTGCAAAATTTTGTGTTTCCTGATATCAACCACTAAGTTCATGCTAAGAATTACCCAGGAAAACCAGCTACTTTTTGCTATTCTGAAATGAAATATATATATAATTTTAGACATAGGCTCAGGTTTAAACATAAAATTCAAAATTACATTTGTCCTTCCAAATTATTTTCAAAATACCAGGGTTGTATAGAATTAGGGGACTGTGAGACAGCCATTTTGCACATACAATACAATAATCAGGAGTATACCTCTTGTTTCTTTTAGCACACATTACTATTGCATTAGAATGCTGTTGACCCAACTGGTTAGCCAATATCAATGTAGGAGAATCTGATATTTTTGTTTCTGCCACATTATTTTTTGTCAATGTGCATAGAGAGTCATTCCATTGAAAATTAGGAAGAATTAAATAGCAGGAGACTATTTCTCGAGTCTCTTTTCTGCCACTGCTCCTGCCAAAATCCTTCCATGCTTACATTCCCATGTCCTCTTCTGTCTGTTTGCCAGGCCCTTGGCTGTGCTCTCTCACCCTTTTGGCAAAACACAGCTGTGATCAATAGTCCATGTTTGTATTTGCTGGGACACTTTTAACTGCATGGTTCAAGCACTTCAGGCTTGTACGTGGGACTGGTCCATGGACAATGAGTTTCCATTGCTGCAACAACCATAAAGTGGAAAGACACTAACTTGCCTACCTTGCCATCAGTGTACACCCTACCACACGTACTGCCTGTGAAGTCACAACGGGGAGCATGCTGATAGCATTTCTTTTCCTTCCCAACAGCCCCTTGCCATGCATTTGCCCTTCACTTAGGGGAGCTGGCCTCACTTGCCTTGGGCAGCAAGCATTTTGCTCAGTTTGCTAAGTGTAGGTCTGTTGCTCAGCGGCAGCTGTTTCTTTGTTTTGGTCTTGAGCAATTCTGGTCCCAGGAAGCAGATTTTTCAGTCCTTCCTCTTGATGCAGATGGAGAATGACAAGGCAACGGCACCTTCCAACAATTCTTTTTCAAAACACATGTAATTTTACAAGAAGTCCTTTTTATGCCAGTACAAAGGATTAGTCCTATTTGTATTCAGTGACAAAAAGTCCAAATAAAACAGTATAGCAAAACAGATGAGAAAAGAACTTTTTGTATCTGCCAGTCCAAATGTTTGCTCTTTCAGATATGTTCATAATATAACCTCTTAAATGAACACATTCAGCTCCATTTCAATTCTAGGCAACTATCTTATTCCCCCCATCTACATGTGGAACACTGTTTCCAAAGATCAGCCTTCCGTTTATCAGAAAAATTTATTTGTGCCTAGCACATATCAGTTTGTCTTGCTGCTAAACCTCACCTTGACCTCTTCTGTGATGTTTACACTTCTGGGAGCAGCTGGTTTCTTTCTGTCCCTCTGTTTTTCAGGGTGCCATGCACATTCCCTAGAGCAATATGCTCTCTTTGTAGTTAGAGTATTTAAATAAATCATCTAATTTAGAAGCCAAGTCAGAACTTAGGTAGGCTGTATGACTGGAGGTGCCCATTTCCTTCCATTGACTACAGGAGACCCTGGTGACTGTGCTCCTACGTTATGTGTCTTTGTGAAGTACCTGAAGTTGGGCAGCATGAATCTGGGCTTCAGTGCTGTTGTTTTTTGTCCCCTGACTGGTCTTGAAGTCTTTCTCTCCACTGGTTCTCATGTCAATTCTTCTTTCTTGGACATAGATGACCAGTATTCCAAATGAGTAACTGTCCACTAAGTGTCATTGATGGCTTTCCCATCTCTCTGTCAATCAGAAGTACCCTGAAATAGTTTGCCATTATGTTTACTTTAAACAGGCCTGAGATTTGTGTTGTATTTCCTTCCTTCCTCCCCATGATGTAGAGTTCATTAACACCCTAGCTGACACCTGAAATTTTTTTAAATCCTCAAATCCATGATCTTTTGCCATGGGTTATTAATTCTTACTTTATTTCTGTCATCCTGGACTTCATAGTCAATTCTTCCTAGGCAGTATTTAAAACCTCCTTTGTGAAGGCACCACCTTCCAATTTACATGGCAATTTTAAGTTCCATTAACAACTGCTTGTCCTGGTAATTAGTGGCAGCATTAGGCTGCTTCCTCTCAAGAGCAAGAAATTCCTGTCAGAAGTCCACATTTTTGTGTTGCATTGTCACCCACTTGTTGCTTATACATTTGCCAGGCTGTCCAAATAATTGAAAGGTGTTGTTTCTTAATCATATTTCTTTTTCTTGAAATGGAGGGAAATGTAACAATAAGGCTGTTACTGTCTACCATGTAATTGCAGTTCTTTTTCCATTCCATTATTGGCAACTGCTATTTGTTTGGAAGATTATTATTTAATTGTTCCTTATATGAAAGGTGATTTCTCACTGCAGGTCCCACCAAAGCTGCTGGGACCTGCCAAAGCTCATGCTGATGAGCTTTAACTCATGATGTAATGCTCTGAATGATATGCAGACTTCATGCTCCTCTTTACATTAAAAAATGAAAATATGAAGGGTGGTTCATTGTTGGAGGGAAAAGATTGTTTTAGCTGCTGGCTTACAGAGAGCTGATTAAGCAAGACAGGGAGAGAATTGGCAGGGGTCATTTGCAAGGAAGGGGGAGCTGCTCTTTTTCTGTGGTATCCAAAGAGATGGTAGCTACATGGTTTTTGTTCTACCAAAGTCCAAGCATGGAAGTTACAGGCTGTATGCCTTCTGGTTACCTCTATATCAAAATCCTGGCACATTCCAGATACTTCTGCATTCCTGCCTTTCTCTTCCTCACAGAATGACTGTGTGACTTCCTTCCCGTCTCTCTATTCACTGTCTCCAAGCCCTCCCGCACTCCAGGGCTTGTATCCCACCTGCATCTGGGTACACTTTTCCTTCTTCATATGGTTCAGTGTCCCTTGTTTCCTTTTCCCTCAAAATGGGCACCACGAGTCTCCTCTCTTTCATCCTGCTCCTCTTATCTTTCACAGACTTATTTGAACACCTTGGACTTAAACTAAGACAATTGAGATATTCTCAATTATTTCATCAACTTATTTTCTTAGATGTGGGCTGTTGCAACTGCTGTTGGAAGTGTGGGACATGCTAACTAGAGGCTCCTACTACTGCTTTCTGGTTGACTGGTCTCAGAATCAGGTGATCCCTGCCCAAGGATGTCTGTAGTATTCTTTCAGTACTCTGTAAATGATTGAATGCCATGTTGTACAGTTAACCTTTTACAGGCAAACAGAAATAAGCAGACATGGGTGTTAAGAGGTTTTGTGGGCCCTGGCTTTACCTCCCAAAGGTGAGGACTCAAAAGCTGCATTGCCATTTCAAGCAATTCTCTAATTTTGTACAACATTTCTGATGTACAAAATTAGCAGAACCAAATTGCCAATGCTAAGTAGTCACCATTTGCTCAAAGAGAAGCTATACAGAAGGGCTTTTGCACCGAGGGGAGGAAAGTATGTACCCAGCAGCTGTTGGAGAGCTCTTTCCTGCAAAACAAGAATGCTCTCAGGTGCAAATAGAGAAAAGAGGGTGCAGACAGAGCAGAAATAGGATGCAACCTATATAAAAAACTGCTGTGCAACCTATGGAGCGCAGGGGATGTACAGTGCAATAATGTTTGGATTTTCCAGTTACTGTCAATGCTGGCCAAAAATAATGACTCATTCAAGTATGCTTAAGAGCTTCATTTTAAAATTAAGAATCTGGACAGACAAGTACTGACATGGAAATGTACATGACAGTTTGTTTAAACAGTGCCTTTCACAACCAGCTACTCAGTGACACGTGACAAGCCACAATACTTTTGCCACGTCACTCGCCTATGCCACATGTCCCAGCTTTGTCACCTTGGTCCGGGTCTGTGCTTGGCATGCCCACTGCACCGATGTGCCTATCTGCCACACAAATCTCACCTCCTCTTAAGCATGCTTCAGACCTGAGGACACAGAAGTATAAACATTTAGTCTTGCTGGGCACCTGCTGTCCCCATCCTTTCAAGGTTTTTCTATGGCATGTCAGCAATTTTTTCAGGTTGCTGAAGAAAAGCAGAATTTTATCATGAGAAGTGTTGTGTAAATATCCATCCCCAAGAGAAACTTTTGGAAAATACATACATTTACTGTCAAAATACCAAATTTCATTTGAGGTCTGTGGGTAAAAAACATGCTGTCTTCCTGATTATTCCCAGCAAAAGAACCTTAAGAGAGAAACAGAAGGAGGAAACACTGTTTAAAAAAGGAGAAAAAAAAAAGAGGGAGNAAAGAGAGAGAGAGAAGAAAATATGTGTCCCTGCATCAGTTTCATAATGAGTATTTGCACATGTGTGACTCCACATGGTTGAGACCTTCTACCTCCAGCAGCTTTCTTCCTCATATAAGAGATAAAAATACTGAACATAATGCCTGCTGGAGCCTCATCATGCACTGATTATGTGCCTGCAGACCCAAAGATTCCTCTGTGGCCTCCACGCCATCCCCTCTGCTGGCTGTCCCTGCAGGCCAGGGATTGCACCCCCATCCCTGAGGGGGTTCAAAATGCCCTGTGATGAGAGTGTAGTGAATAGTGTGGAAATATCCAGGGTGGAAATATCCAGAGATGTGGTGCCTTGTGAGCTGCCTCGTTGAGGTAGTAGTCACAATGTGTAATGCCAGAAGCATCCCTCTGCCTTGAGGTCAGCACCCTAAACCAGTCAGACTGATGCCAACACCTCACCACACCTGCCAGTAAATGTAATTAAAATTGAAATCCTCATCTCCAAAAGATCAGCACTAAAGCCCTATTCGGACCTTGACTGCCTTTTTGGCAGCCGTACTCCCAGTCATCAGGCATCTCCCTGGGGATGGGGACAGCCTAAGGCCAGACTGGGACATCGGCCTGCATGTGTGGTGGGGTCAGGATCAGGCCTGATAAGGGGTGTCCTTCCATCTAGCAGCTCCACTCCACTAGTCTCCCTGCTATTTCTAGGACAGAGACAGTGGGGTCAGGACTGAAAACAGAGTGAACAAGACTGTGATGGAAAAGATAAGATATTGCAAGATAGAATACAGTACAATGCAGTATTGTATTGTGTAAGAGATTACTGCTGTGGTTATGAAAGTTGATGAAGTGACAAGGCAGGACAAGGTCATGCTATCAGGTTGTTTTCCCTTTGTGTCATTTTTGTTGGGTTTTTGGTGTGGTTTTTTTTTGGTTGATGGTGGTTGTTTTTGTTTTTGTTGTTGTTGTTAGATTTCACTACTGAATCTAGAGAAAACTCCCTTTGCCTGGTTACACTGGTGAGGGCCAATCACTATTCCAGCCTGTATAATAAATCTGCTTCTAAATCCAGGTGTTTCAGAGGGCATCTTCTTTTTAAAGGAGGCTCACAGCAATGTTCTCTGTTGCTACCAATAAAGGCAGCCAGCACCCACGCTGAAGCAGGGAGAGGGGTGGAGCTCACAAGCCTCCTTTACTCCTTTCCTCCTTTCCTCCTAAGACAGAGTAGGCCCCTCCCTCATGAGTACTGCTGTCCAGGACCTCCATGCTTCTCTGTGATACCGCACCTCTCCAGGCCTTTTTGGTCAGCTTTAAGAAAGTCTGCTCAGAGGGCAGTTAGACACTGTTTTCCTCTTCCTGTATCATGGAATTTTTCTATTTATAATTGTACCTAAATTTATTAAAATATCTTTAAATCTCTCTAGTCTATTTATATGTTATATAATTAGGTCTGGAGGAATGAGACATATCCTATAGATCAACAATGTACCACTAATGCTGCATGTACCTTCCCTCCCATTTTTTTATTTAGAAGCATCTAAGACCAGTAGGATAACATGCTGAAAATATAAATCATGTTGCCTTTTGATGCAATTGAGAAGCTAGAAATAAGGGAGAGAAACACATTTACATATTAGAGTGCTATAGGCCCACATAGGATGAATACTCATTGTAGCTTGTAGTAAAATTCTTAACACAGGTAGTAATAGGACATAATTGCAATTGAGGTGTTTAAGACAGGGTGCTTCTCATACAAACTAACCACATGAACAATTAGGAGTGCAAAAGTCCATGTTCTTGTGCTCTTAGTCACAAAGTATATTCAACTATGAACAAACCCAGAGGTTGTGATCTTTTGTTCTGAAAATCAACTAACCTCATAATTACAGGGTTTTATATAACTAAAGAAGGCTTCTTTTGACCTGCATTTCTTTTAGACTGTTTTGCTTTACATCAAAATAATCACTCACCTGGGTTGCACGGGGGACATGTCTGAGCAGTATAAGTGAGATTTTCTTGCAATAAAGCTCCCTTCACCCTGAGGGCTGTGGGTCTTTAATTTACAGAAGGCAAAATTGCATGGAAGTTTCTACCATGATTGAAGTGGCTTGTAGTTACAAAAACCATGTATTCCTCCTGGCAATATTAGCCTTTTTAAACTCAAGCAAGCCCCATAAAACCTTAGAATATCATTTGTTTCCAGCAGTCACAACTAATTTCTCACTAATGGAAAGAGTGCAATGAAGGACAGATTGATTTCCATAAACATGATTTATTGTGTTATGTGTCTCATTAAAACAAGCAATTAGCAAGAGTTTTAAGTATTACAGACTTTTCTGTGAGGATACATTGGTGATGAAAGCACATATTTCTCCAGAGCTCCTGTTCATTCACAAAGGCAGCAAGACAACTTACAGCCCCAAATTTGACAAGAAACATGACAAGGAGCTGTGTCTTTTCTCACCACTCCAAGTCCTTTTCAGGACAGCACATAACTAGCAACCTTTGCCTCCTAACGCTTTGTGGGGTCACATGCCCAGCATTGTCCAGCTGGGCTAAAAGGCATAGACCAGGGCAGAACTGGGACTTTGCCACAGCTCTCAGCTCTTCTGCTCAGTGGCACACAAACGTTATCCCCTGATGGGGAAGCTCATTTCCTCCATATGCTCTTAATTTTGGACAATAAATAAATAATATGCTTGGAACAAAAGCTTGTAACTGAGGCTGAGACAGTTTTGCATTTATCATGCATGATAAATCCTGGCTGTAACCCAGGCATACATGCCAGTAAATCAAGCAGCTGTATTGCCCTGGAGACTGGTCTGTATTTAGAAGGGTAAATAAGATTATTTTTTTTTCCTCAGCAGTTGCTGACAAAGTTTGTAACAGGTCTAATAATGCTTGTGTCCTGTGGGAAATATGTATGGTAATTTGCCTCTGTAAACACTCATTTCTCTTAAGGAGATGTTCTGTCTGGCTCTGCATGTCCCTTCACCTGTTTTATAAAAACAGTTAAATAATCAGCTTGCTCCCTGTGCCTCTTCTCACCAAATCAGAGACATGGGTCAAAGTCCAGCAGCCCCAAACCCCATCTCTGATCTTTATGATATTTTTGCAGACTCTCCCCAGTCCTCTTCTGCTCTAGACTCAGATGCTTTCTCCTCCGGGCCATGAAGATCAGATGAATGAAAGCTACTTCAGACCTTTTTGGTCATGGCAGCCCGGGAAAGTCACGCCTTCCAACAGTTTTATCTATTGACGTCTATCTGTCGCCTTTGCAACTTACGTGGTGAAAACATGACCTTCAGATCCTGGGAAGAGTTCCTTTCTCATTTCATAGCTCTTATTTTTTTCCCATGTCTTTCAGTGTCTACAACTGCTTTGCTTAGTTTTTCCAAACAATTTTTAAACGTGTGTTGATAATCGCGTTGTCGTCGCTCAGCATGAGAGATCATTCCGAATGGAGGGCACGCAGTGGTTCCCATTGCTGCCATCTCCTGGCGCAGTTAATGAACTCCACACGGCAATAACAAAGGCACATTAGCAGGGAAGAGAAATTAAACAAACTAAAACAGGATATAAATTTTCCTGAAGGCATCTGGTAGATGCCAGGAAAGCATCTTAAAAGATAATACACACCAGAAGGACCATTGCCAGATGGAAATTTCAATGCTCCCTGGAACTGCCTCGCTCATTGTTGTAATACCGATGTAACATCCATGATGATATTAGAAAACATAAGAAAAAAATATATTTCTCTGTGTTTTGGTAAGCATTTGACGTAGTGACTCCACAATCAATTTTATAGTTTTGCTGAAGTAATTTCCCTGCTGTTGGAAAGGCTCTTTCAGAGTAGGAAAAAAGAGAACATTTGGGGTTTTAAGCAGGTAAATGCTTAATGCTTTAACAATGGACATTACCCATGAAAGTTCAAAGAGAGGTGCAAGGTTAGAAATGTTTTTAATTAACATTTCTGGAACTGATCACCTGACAGTGCTCCAATAATTGCTGTTGTTTCGTAACTGTGGTAAATGAAAGAAAAAATTAGTAAATCTCTTGGAGTTCAGTAAAGACAAAATAAGAAATTCAGCAACCTGAGCAATAAACAAACAAACAAACAAATATGTTTAATTGCTGGTTTTGCTGCATACTCAACACATTTCACTGCAAAAAAAAAAAGCTGTGCTTTACAAAAAGAGTGACTCCATGAGGCGCACAGCTGAATCCAGTGGGACTCCATCATACCAATAGAAAATACATTGATTTTCTGCCCTTATTTGTGAAAAAAAGCACAGTATTCTGTCTGTATTCGCTTCATTCATGAATTCCAGATTCTTTAAAAATTCAGAGTTTTGCCATTGCTTTGGCTTGCTTGTGAGTTCAAATTAATTTTAATGATTTAAGGATGAAAAAAACCACTCAATATTTCCTGACATCACACCTATATACTTCGACTGCAAGCTTCACTAATCCACAGAAATTCATTATGGGAGGGATAGAGCACTTGATAGCATTTTGATCTCTTCCACAATCATTACTCCATTCATCAGCCAGCCAGCTGGCTGCATCAGCTCCCTTTGGAGTCCCTTTCCCTGAGTAAGCAGTGCTGCCATAAAACTGCATTGTATCCCCGTGCTCTGCCCTTCCTCCACAGATGTTACTGTTTCAATGGGCATACACAGTCCCTCAGCAGAGCTAAAACACTGCTCTGCCAAGTTCCTCTTGGCCAAGATACTTCCTGATGCTGGGTTGTTTTTGGTTTTTTTTTTTTTCCCTAAGAGCTTCTGTGAACTGTGTACCTTTCCCACTCCAAGGACAGAATATCTTTGGTTTACCCTGGCTGGCAGCCTGCCAATATGGCATCCAGGTTTCTGGAGTTAAGAATGGTTTCCATATGATCAGAAAAAAAATATTTTGGGATCAAAAAAGTTTTGGAGGTGCACAGCACTCTGGAGCGTAGTCATTTATGCTCAACAAATATTTTCTCTGTAAATGAATGTAAACCTCAGAAATGTAAAACTTAACCTTTGAACTGAGCTATTTTCTTTGCATTGTGGAGTAAAGTAGTATTCCTCGATAAAATGTTCTGTAGGAACCCCTACCCCATGCAATGAACTAATTTTTACCTGTAAATCTCTATTTTTTATTCCCACTGTCAATTGCCACGTGAAATACAACTCTCATGAATCCGCTCAAGAATTACCATGGTCAGAATTTGGACTTACTTTGTATATGATATCACTGCTATTCCGAACAAGATAACCAAGGATGCGCTTCTCTTTGCTCTACTTATGGCCTTCCTAGTTCATGTGTCACATTAAGAAGGTGTGGGCAAGAAAAAGAATTAGCACTCATTAGAGAGAACTGTGACCTAATGAAGAATTCATGGCGAGGAACAGGATGAGCAGGGACTGCACAGGGAGTGCACTGTGACAACCATGGTGGTGGGCGGGTGTCTGGTGTGATTCAAGGCTGCTTACAGCAGTGAACATCAGATTTATTGCTTTCTCAAAGAATGGGTGAGAATGAAGGTGCACAGAAAATATAAAATATTTATGGTTTATTTGTCTTTTCATAACCACTATAAATGGCAGACATACCTGTGGGAAAACTCCCCCTGTCTTTGTCAGAGGCAGATGCCTGGGAGCATTTGCAGGTGGATCATAGCGTGAACAAAGCATTTCAGTGAGCTGTGTGTGTGCATGTGGAACAGGAGAAATGCTGGAAGCACACATATTCGAGTGTAGTGGCTCTCCAAGTGAGGGTAAGAGCACATTCCAAAATGTTTCCACTGCACTTACACTGCTCAGTAATTTTAGCATTGACCCCAGGACGGAAACGGAAGATAGGCTTAGGGAACATCAGGCTCACCCTTCCCTGAAGGTATTTTTTGCTAATGGGACAAATGTTGTGTTGCTGTTGACTCTGTTATACCTCTTCCCCATCTATAACAGGGACCAGGCTTGCCATGTTTTCCAACCCAGCAGTTTTCCCAGGCACGCGGTTACATCAACACACAAGAGTTAATTCCAAGTGGTTGTTCTATGGACAAAGTTTCGTTCCTACAGATCATTTCAAATAATCCTCCCACACGTCCTGGTCACCTGCTCACCATCTCTGCACTCACTCTCATGTAACACTGGCTGGATTTCTGCTGTATCTCTTACTCTTTCCTTCATTTCTGTACATCATGTGTTCACTGATTCCTCACTGTGGTGCTTTGTCTTCCTCTCATGCCTCTATATTTTTGGCAGCCCCAGAGGCAGCATATGCTCTGTGGGGTTCAGAGCTGTTTGCTGCCCATTGTGCCAGCGAGCACATGCTGTTCACGAAGGGGAGCCATGCCTCCTGCAGTGGAGGGAGGCTGAGCTACCCTTTTCTCTCCTCCTCCAGGGCACTTCCTCAGCCCTCTCCACCAGTCACCTGCATTTTTTGTTCCTCGTAGGAGCTAAATATCTTTAAGACTTCTACTTCTTTGGCAGATTTGGTAAAAATAGCAGGATGGCTTCAGGAGCCTTTGCACAGTGGGAAGGCAGATAGGAGGAGAGGCAGTCACAGCAATTATACTACTCCAATTCCTTAGAAAGTAGAGCTAAAAATTAATTACTTTTAAAAATGGATCGTAAGAAACTGGACTTGGTAGTTCTCTCTCCTTTTGTCTGCCTAGCAGACTTCTTGTCTCTTGTCCTGACTTTGTATCAGAAGATCCACAAGGCAAGAAATGTATTTTTGCTCTGTGTTTTCTCTATTACAGTGAAAATAAATGCAGTAACAGATAGAAATACACAGGACTTGGCTGGGGTTTTTTTCTGTATGGCAATTGCTACTTACAACATTGTTTTAAAAGCCCCAGCACATGCAGCCAATGACCTCAGAATTGCAATGTGATTGAAGATGCTGCAAGATGCCCCTTGATCTCTACCCCAGCTGCTCTTTTCCTCCCCCTATACCTTTTTGTTTTGGTTTAGTTTTGGTTAGGGTTTTTTGCTGCAGTGACCTTCTGTCACTCAGCATGCCAGGTCTCCATTCCAAATCTGTTGTCATGGAGATTTGGGCCAGCACTCCTGGGGGACACTTTGCCTCTCTCAGCCATCCCAGTGACAAGTCCTGAACAAACCTGGAACACGGTCCCCAGCAATGTCTGTCTGCCACACGAAGCCTGCTGGCACCGCCACGGAAGCACTTGGTGACTGTAATGCAGGGAAACAAGCCCCAAATTGTTAAAAACCCGGGGTTTTTCCAGATTTCCCTGCAAATCTGCAAGCTAATCACAGGAGGTCACCCTCTGGGTGGCTGCGCTGCTGCAGCATTGTTATAGTGAAATAATAAAGCAAGAAGGACTGTGTTCATAACAACAATATCTCTAGGGAGGTCTGAAGAAGATGAAGTGGCTGAAACTTTGCCTTGATATTCTCAAGGGAATTTTGGCAAGGGACTGGTGATGAGTGACACCATACAATAATGAGCTTAATAGAGTATCCTTTTTTTTTCATTTTGAACAGTAGGATAAGCAATTGATATTCTTACATGTTATGAAGGGGACAGAAAGACAGGGAGTAGCTCACACAGGAAGAAAAGACAATCTTAAATATCTCATCAAGATGAATATATGAAAAACACTGAAAATAGATAAGAGTAAGCCTGTTCTGAGTGTTTTGAAATGTGGCAATATTTATGACTGCTCTGCAGCAAATTTGCCTTCCTCAGGTAGCTTGTCAAATGAAAATTAAAATTTATTTTTCAAAAGTAGTAGGCTAGAGCTATGATGCTCGATCACCATTTCCAGTCTTCTGTTCCTGTGTCGAAGGTCTTGCCTGTTCCTTGCATGTTAAACCATTCCTCAAATCCACAGAACTCATTATGTTCTGCCTGTAATCCAGCCCCGAGGCGACAGAGGATATTGCTGTTTGCACCTGCTAAAGCAGAAGTGAACCGGAGCTGGGGAGTTTCCCAGAAGCTTTGTTTCTGTTTTTATGCACTTTGGATATCTGCTGTTACCCTTAGTTTGAACCCAATAAATGTGATGTTTGGTGAGCAGACAGATACAGCTATCACACAAGAAAGGCCAAGGGCTCAGACATCTAACTGCACGGTATTGTTGGTATTGGCCCTTGTAAAGTTATCTGTCAAGACTCTTTGAATACCAAAACTGCCCCAGGGGTAGCTGGAAGCCCCCTGAGCAAAGTCCCAAAGTCCCATCTCCTGCATGTGAGCCCAGCAGAGTGCCAGTGCTCTGCCTCCAGTTAGCTCGTAGTGTGCGAAGATGTAAAGTCCTGTCTGATTATTAATTACAGAGGGTGGGAGGAGCTGATGTGCTCTTTGTTCAGTGTGGACAAGGGGGGCTTCTCAAGGCACTTTCCAGGTGTGCTGACCCTTCCCAGCATTGGCTGGCAGGTGGGTGCCATGGCAGGCAGCGCCCTGGTGGGCACAGCCTGGCAGCAGAGAGATTTTGCACAGTAGGCTGAGGGCTGCAAAAGCACGGGAGAGAGCATAGGAAAATCCTGCTGGCTGCTCTGGGCTGGGCCTGGAAATTGGGGTTGCTTTTTGCTTTCTGCCTCCAGCTGCGAGGCCAGCTGGTGCCTGCTGGGTGCAGGCAGGAGGGAAAGGTTCCTGTTGTGGCTCCTGGAGTATTGACTCCAGGAAGACTCTGTGTTTCTGTCACTTTGCAAGTCTAATGATCCAAGGGACCTTGCCCTTGGAGAGATGAAGAGATGTAGGTTTGAACCAGGCTGGTGTGGGAGGTCAGCAGCCCTCAGGGCTGCCCAAGAGGCACTGGTGCACTGTGGCCACCCTGCTGCTCCCCCTCTGTGCCCATTCTGTGTGCTGGTCAGTCTCCACTGGCAGCACACGCCCAGCCCTGTATGTCCAGCAGCTTTCAGCCAGCTCTGTTTAGGCAGCTGGGCTGCTGAGAGGCTGTTTCTGTGGCTGCAGCCTGACCTGCTTCCCTGTGTGGCCATGGTGCACATGTGAACCTCACCACAGCTTGCTTTACCTCACACTGAACTTGCTTTCCCCCTGTGCAGATTAAGGTGGGGTGGTTCTGATGGCTGCTCTAACACTGTGGCCTTCTCTCTACGCTGGCTTTCTTCCTATATTGCTGGCAGTGCTCCTGAGTGAGTTGCTCTCAGTGGGTGCATGAAGCCAGGGCTGGGGTGGGTGTTGGGCTCTCACCTCCCTCCTTGCCTCTTGCCCGGGGCAGTGGCAGCTCTTTATTTCACCGTGTGACAAATGGCTGCTGGGTTGAAGCTGTCTCCTGCTGGGGGCTACACACAAATGCAAGAGAAAATGAGGGCAAGAAAATGCTGAGGTTTCTGATAGAAATTAGTAATTAAACATGCAGCCTTTGAGGCATGGCTCCTGCCCGTATGCATGTGTTGAGCTCTGTCAGCCTTTGGAGAACAGCAGATCACAGCTGCTGACACAAACACTCTTCCTGGCTGGTTTAAACTCTGTGTAAAGCTGCCCAGCACAAGGGCTGCTTTGCATTCAAAGGTGAGGAGAGGAACAGCTGGGTCTGTTACAGAAGAGCTGTACCTGCAGGAGCCCTAGCTGGAATGCAACACCCAAGGAAAGTCACAGCAGATCATCTCAAGTCACGTACTTAAGTGACTAGTAGGTACTGCGATGCTTAGGCATGTACAGCTTGTACTGCACCCTAGTTTAAATTCCTAAGAAGTACTAAAAGAAAGAGTCACTGAAACATGTGTCTTAAAGAGAAAAAACCCCAATCCTATCTCCACATAATTTCTGATACTGTTGCAATGCATTGGATATAAAACACTGCTGTCAAAAACTATTAGAAGACTCTGGTTTCACCAAAGGAAGATCTTAAAACCCATTCCCTTAAGGTGCTACTCCAGAAGCTGCTGTAACCAGTTGCTTGTCTTTAATGCTTATTTCTATCCTATTTAGCCTTAGGGTAAGTCATTCAGGCCAAGACTGATTAAAGAAAAGGCCAGGCAGCACCAGACAGGACCAGGAGCTCCCTGTGCATGGGAGAATGGGCAGCAGCATGAGAGCAAGCAAGGACATGACAACCCCAAGCTAATCTCTGCATTCCCTGGGAAGTCCCTTCCAAGAACGTGGTGGCAAAACACAGGTAACTTGTAGGAATGGATGGAGAAGGAGCTGTTACGACCAGTGACATACGTGAAGTTACAGTCTTGTGTGACCACTGAGTCAGTGATTCAACAGGATGAGTTAATTTTGCAGGCTGCTCGGGCAAAGACTACCCAATGAGTATGCACTGTTTCCTGGCTCAGCTGTGAAACATTCTTAATGGCATAGGAGCATATGACCGATTGATCAGCAGGGTGCATGGGCAAGGCTTCTCTGCAGGGGAGTGTCCTAACCAAGGATCTGCCTCTGAACCTCTCTGCCTGGCTTGATGTAAGACATGATGTCCCCAATCCTGCTGCCTACTTCATGATGGCACTCTGCATATACACGCTGCCTCCTACAGCTTGCCAGACCCATGGCACTTGTGTCCTTTGCTTTAGCTCCCTCCCAGGATGCCTGCTCTTCCTCCAATGCTGGGAGGCCACCTTGCTGTCATCTTTCTGAGTTAAAAAGAGTTCAGTAGCCATGTACTCAGGAAATAAGTCTGAATCAGGCACATTCTTCATTACCTTTTCTGGAATTTAAGTTTTGGCACCAAGTTCCCAAAATGTTGTTCTCCTGAACTCACTCTTTTGTAGACAGCTGAACCACATGAGCCACACTTTTGAGTCACTCTTCTAATGATTTAACATATCCTTATTGCTCCCCTATAAGTAACATGAAAACCTGCTTTCCTTTTCTTCACTTGTTGATTATTTTTTTATTGCTTCCATGCACTGACTAGTGAATGAGAATGCTTCAATCACAGCTGCTTTTCTAATGCAACTTTTTCCTCTCACTTTTGTGGGTCACACTCTCTCTGCCAGGATGAGTTTCTTTTTTTTATCCCACCTGTCCCTACATTGCATTTCAAACCAGCTTGCCTGAAATAAAGGTTTAATATAAAAGAAATTGCCTCACACTGTACTGATTGGAATTGGGCTTTCATAACGCCACAGACCAACAGGGTGCAGTACCACACTGCACGCTGTGCCTCGCAGACACTGCACATACATTGGCTCATTATATGGGCAGAAAGCAATTTTCCAGTTACAAAACATGAAATTCACTTGGTTCTCCCCTGCTTAACACTTGTTTCTCAAGCACATGCTAGCATTCTTAGCTAAATGAATTTGAATTGGGCATATGTAAGAGAGGACAGATGCAAAAATGGCTTTTTTTGTAAAGGCACTTATATACTTTTTACCTGTTCTGTCAAAACCCTCACAGCAGCAATTACCCACAGCGTGTTTCCCTGGCTATACAGCTTCAGCAAATAGGCATGAGTCTTCATGTACACATGCTGACTGCAAAGGGGATTTAAAGTGATCTCTTATAAATACTTAATACCGCGTAAATGGAGTATAAAGAAAAAGAATTGCTAAGCAGAAAAGAATTGCTAAGCAGTCTTACTTATGCATGGTACTTGAAGTCAGCCCGAATGCTTTCCCTCTACCACAATATAATAATTTCACTCATGGCCTGCCATTTCAATCTTCCAGCTCGGCTAATACCACTGCCTGAAAATTAGAGGAGCCCATGTTTGCCATTTGCATCACAACATTATGGGGAGCAGGGACTTGGGCTGCTGTGGAATGGCATGGGTCCACAGAAAAGCAAAGAAAACCTCTCTGGCAAGGCACTGCTCTCTGCTTATGGTCATGAATGGTATGGGTCCACAGAAAAGCAAAGCAAACCTCTCTGGCAAGGCACTGCTCTCTGTTTATGGTCATGTTGTAACCTGCTTGGCACGGCTGGATTCTTTAGTTTTCAATCTGGAGTTGTTTTCATTTCCCTTGACAATGAGAACAAAGAGCCTGATAAGCCTGTGTATGAGCTATCTAACTCTCAGGATATTCTAATCTTCTTTCCATCTTCCAAACTCTGAAGGCTAAAACTACCTATAAATCCCCTGCAAGTGTATGCAGAAACACCATATATTTGCGGGTTTCATTTCCAAGTGGACCACTTCATTATTTCTGGGGCAAGCAGAGAGCCCTGCAGCAGCAGGAGCAGCAAGGCTGGCACACACCTACTGCTACCTCTGGGGGAAGAGCTCCTGGCTACACAGCCTGTGTGGAGGAGATCTTCCTCCACTGTTATACCAGCAGCTGGTGCATTTGGCTTGTGCACATATGCTGGAGTTCAGCCCTCCCCTTGCACAGCCCACTCTTGTCTCTGCTCACACCCACAGAGAGGCTTGGGTAACCAGCTTGGGTGCAGCCATGCAGGTACCACTGTAGCCCAAGCAAGCTGCAGGAACTGAATCCTGAGCAAACTGTCCTAAGTCAGTGGCTTCAGTCCTTGTTTTGGCAGAGCCCGAAATGCATCTCCTTTGTGTGAAGGCAGTCCTAGTTAAATGACTGCTCTGCAATGAGTACCTATTGCTACTTTTAAACAACCACAAGAAACCAACCATCCTCAGATATTTCCTCCATTTTTTAGGTTGGGCTAAGAAGATATTTTTGAAAACCTCCTAACAAATAAGGAAAATGACAATTCCTACTAGCTTTCCCAGGTACTTGCAAATAACATTATCTCTCTAAAATTCTTGTTCTGTTTCCTTCCTGGCTTCTGTGTACCAACATTGGTAACAAGCAGAAGACAAAGGACAAGGAAGTGAGAGTTCAGTTGTTCAGATATGAGATCATC
This sequence comes from Cyanoderma ruficeps, assembly GCA_008694505.1. Taxonomy (NCBI): domain Eukaryota; kingdom Metazoa; phylum Chordata; class Aves; order Passeriformes; family Timaliidae; genus Cyanoderma; species Cyanoderma ruficeps. The sequence continues at coordinate 8,563,896 of VZDJ01004378.1, forward strand.
CCCAAGGAGAAGCAACCTTTATTTTTGTAATCTCCTTCCTTTTGTCCTCTAACTTATCTTCAGCTTCCCATTTGTTCAGTCATAGTGTGCTGCCTGAAGCAGAAATAACCCTTTTAGTAGAGTCACTGTTGTTTCCTTCCATGTCTTGGAGTTTCTGACCTTTCCTACCATCTTTTTTGCCCTACTGTTAACATAAACTACAGTGAGCAAAACTTGCTGTGAGACCAAAAGGGGAAATAAAAGCACTTTAAAAAAAAAAAAACTGTTAGGGACTCCCATATTGGCAGTATTAGGAAGGAGACCAAAACCTACTGGAAAAATTACCCATGGGGAGTTCTGATGACCCAAAAAAGCTAAGACAAACAAAAGCTGAGCCTGTGGCTCATACCTCTCCCCCTGCTGTGCAAACCTACAGGATTTGGCAGAGAATCCACCCAAAGATGTGGGCAACAGTATGGTGGTTGTTGGAAGGAGAAATGCCACAGAACTCTCCTGAGAACACAGGTGACATCTTTAATGTTGCGGAAGTATTTAATTGCGGAAGATTGTCAGAACACCAAAGCAGGATTAAAAGGTTCTGAAAACCTTTTGAAAGCCTTTGTACTGTTTCTAAAAAATATTGTGCTTTTTTTTCTTCTGTGCTGTCAAACCAACCCTTCATAAGATGTAGTCATCTTATGTAGATTAGAGTAGAAGTGGATTAAAATGCTACTTAAAATCCATTATGTTTTAACTTTTGCTGAATTTCTGTCTTACTCAGGTGCATCCATCTTATGTTTTTATGCTTTTGATCCCTAACACAGAGTGTAAAGTTACCCTCACAAAAAAGGAGATTTTAATTGCAAAAATCTGCCACATTGAGACATGAACAGAATATTTTCAAACTTTTGTTAAGGCAATGGAAGTTCATGTTGCTTTGTCCTTTAACATAATGCATTCTTGCCTACCTTTGTGTCAGCTCCCTTTTTGCCAGTGGTGAGAGGGAAGGCCAGCAGCAGGGAGCTGGCACCATGCTTTGCTCTACCCATGCAAGCGAGTGCTTCCCCCATCCCTCGGCTTTTAACCCAGCACACACAACAGTACCCCCAGGAAGACCCTGCCTTGCATCTTACTGATTTCTCCATAACTGCACTGAATTTCAAAATGAGACACAGATGCTGTCAAATATCAGTTTTAAGGTGCAGCTACATTTTCTTCATCACCTGTGTTTTTTTCATTGCTTTTGTAAGTAGGGGGCAGCCCTGACTTGCTCTACCCCCAGCAACCCCAAGCAACCTAATTGCTGATGACAAACCACCCTGATCTCCTTCTCTTTTTGCGGGATTCTGCTCAAAACCTGTAAAAATGTGATGGGGACTTTCAGGCCACCAATGGAAGAGAGTGACCACAGTATCAATACAAATGTTTAGGGAGGGTAGGCAAAAAAACGATGAGGTACCAAGAAGTACCAAGCTGAAATATTGTTTATTTTCTTTTCTTCTTCCTTCTCCTCCTCCTCCTTCTCCTCTTCTTCTTCTTCTCTTTGATGGAAACTCGGCTCCTGTGTAAACAGCAATCTCCAGACTTCTCCAGCCTGAAGGATTGTAATGCAAGAACGCATAATTCATGAAACACTGTGCTGTATTTGCTAAATCCTGCCTATGTCAAGGTATATCACTCATGCTACATACCAAGTAACCTGGATAAAACATGGAAGCAGTGTCTTGAAAGGAATTTGCATTGGAAATAAAATACATGAAATTAGGATGAGCTTGTCACAGCAGAGAGATGAATTCTGCAGTATTCTGGATTTCCTGCATGAATCATTTTGTGTGTCTGTGTGTTCCTCTTTTGATAATGACTTGGCAGAACAGAAGGAATGAGTTGCACATATTTAAAACTGGTTTGAATTCTGCTCTGGGTTTCCATCAGCAATAGAGTTTGTGCAGTTTAGTTATTCAAATGACAGTGGTTTACATGGAGGATTAGATTTTTTTCTTTGATTTTAAGCTTTCTCAAATCGCCTGTCCAGCATAAGGTAATACTTGTGTCAGGAGAGAAATAGGGAGATTATGGTCTTTTGTTTTATTTTAATGGTAATTATAGTGGTAATAAAATGATGCTGCAGACATGAAAACTGTGATCTATTGTTTGTGTGACCCTGTCTATGACCAGGGTTAGAAAGAAACTGGACCACCTGAAAGGGCAGAACACACAGGAACTAGATTGTTAAAGATACCATAGTAGATTATTATATCTGTCTTGTAATTGTTCACCCAAAGGGGAAATGATTTGAAACCACTTCTGCAGACACACAGACATTTTATAACAGCCATCACCATCCTGTCTTCTGAAGTTTATACCATGGAACAGAATTGAGATCAGCTTCTCCCTTGTTGCAGTCTGAGAAGACTTAGTTTAACACACCTAAATCTGAGTTGTCTCTCTGTAGTTATGATGTATTTATTTTATTTGACTGTCTATGTGTTTCTCCTGCCAGTTTCCAGAGATCTTGATGATGCAGAGAAGTTTGTGGCAGCCTCAGTCACTGTGCCTTGGGTCAGGTTGCCTCATGCCTTGTGTGTGCAGCCTTTGTCCTGAGATTTTTGAACTGAAGGACTGAAGAAGCTGCTGGGGCAGTGGTTCTCTGCTTGGCCATGAAGGACCATGTTCTTCTCCTCATCTTCATAAAGCTCTTCCCCAGACATGACTTCCTGTGATTGCTCTGTTGGGAAATCTTCATTTTGCACCTACCACTTATGGCAGTTGCATAGCTTTCACTTTTCATGCAGTTTTCAACTCCTGAAAATGTGCTACAAAATACATACTAATTGCAAAGAAAGACTTTGGAATTAGTATGTATTCTTCTTTTGGTGTATAGTCTACTAAAGATGTATAGTCTTTTTTAAACATTAGATATCTGAAAATACAAGCAGCTTAGCACACAGCTGTGGCTGGTGCATCTTCCACTGTGCTAGCTGGGAAGTGTCAGACTCTTCTCCTGGAGAAAACAAAGGAAAACTCAAAGCTAGACTTGGCTTTGGTACAGCCCTGGGCAAGGCCTTTTGTGCTCGGTACGGAAAAGTTCCCAACCTTTGGTGCTACAAGGAGGATGACCTGACCCAGGGAGCTGCTGGTGACAGGTGGCAGCAGCAGGTGGATCTGTCTGGGCTGGCCAGAGGCACAGTGTGATGCTCTCCAGAGAGGGTTTGGCTTAAGAAAGGTTTTGACTTCCTTTTCTTTTCCTGGTGTGGATGTACAGCCTGAGATATGACAAAGTTACTTCAAACAACAAAAAAAAAAGTGCCTCCTTCTAACACTAATGTGGGCACTTGCCTGTTTTGGGCTGTTACTTGAAGCGTGAATGGGCAAGGTTAGACTGTGTAACACGGTTGTACATCACTGTGTTTTTCCAACAATTTACCTGATTGATATTCCAGACTCAAGTTTCTGTAACTGCCTGTAGAGAATCTATTTCAGGCTTATCTATTTCAACCAACTCAGCAAGTGTTTCAGAGCTTTCTTAGGCATTATCAAGCTGGGATCCTATTTTTTAAGGAAAAAAGAAAAAATGTCATTCCATCTTTTTAAGGAAATTAGGTCCCAGTTGCTACATAGGTTTCAAAGTAATTGCTTTCTCTTACAGATATAGATGATGCCCTAACAATACCTCTAACACTCAAACTGGGAACTGGCAAACCCACTGCTGCCAGCAGGGACTGCGGTTGTAAGGGGTTTGAATATGTGTGAAGATCCAAAAGCAAATGAGGAGGCCTGAACTCTGGATTCTGGAGCTACAAATGCCTTTTTTTTTTTTTTTTCCTGGTGCTCCCATGGCTCAGCTTCCCCGTGAAGCAAGAACGCAATGTTCAAAGGAAAAAAAAAACCCTTCAAAAGAGGCAGACGTAGACAGTGGACTCAAACCTGAAAGGGAAACATCATAGAAAAGAAGAAGCTGGCATGGAGCCTGTTTCCAACAGAAGGGTTTCACAAGCAGTCATCCAGGCTGCCCCTTGCCTCACTTGTTTTCGTGACTTACTTCTAGTCTTGTAGAGCCTGATTTGCAAAACAGCAGTCTGCAAAAGGCTGTGCAGAGGCCTTAACTTGCATGTCTGATAGGTGGAAATGCCAGATTTTCAGGGCATTCACAGTAATTGAGGATTTAACTGAGCCGTGCTGTTGTACATGAACTTTTGAGTGCAGCTCTGGGCATTTATCAGGGCTTTTTCTCAAGTCTGTGGATCATTCTGTGTCTCCAAACAGAGCAGACTGCTCAATGGGATTAGTATATGAATGATCCTTAAAAAGGACTTGACAAGTTAGGGTTTAACCTCTACCTCCCTGTCTGTAGGCAGAGATCAGAGGCGGTATTTCTGGAATGGCCCTTTCACACCCTCTTACTGTGAGAGAAGATTTAAAGCAAGGATGTTTAGTCAGCACAAACTTCTAGCAGACCTTACCTTGTCCTTTCGCTAACACGGACATCTTTAATGGCCATCCCAGTTTTAATATGAACAATTTTTGTAACATGCAGGGACCATGAAACAATTGGCACTGCTTGAGGATTGTCTGCAAGGCATAATAGCATACCCAAAAGCTCTTATGTGGTGTTTCTCTACTGAATTGCCTCACGCCAGAGACATGCACTCTCATGTGTTTTGAATTGGAAAGGTTTCCAAATTAAACTCAAAGCAGACCTAGGTCAGTTAAAAAAAAAAAGTTTGGCTAAAGAGCCTAAAAATATAGCCACGGTTCCACAGCTCTCCTTGCAGAATAGCACAATTATTGTAAAGTAGCAAGGATTTTTCATCTACAGATAATGCAAGATTCATATAAGACCCGTGTGCTTCCATGACATAGAAATTGCAGAGAGAAGATTAGAAATGATTCCTCACTCCCACTGGGTAACTATGGGTTTTCATTCAAATTCCTCTGCTCCTGTTGAGCAATACCTCTATTTGGAAGAGGCTATTCAGCATCTAGTTAGTAACAACTGCAGAGCATTATCCCATGTGAATGCAAATGACTATGTATTGGAAATAGAAAAAGGTTTTCAGTATCTTATCCTAAAACTGTCCCTGCAAGCAGATACACAGGGAGCAAAGATGGAGAGCAGGTTCCACCTGATCCTGAAGGGGTCCCTGGGATTCTCACATGATAGTGCACAGTGTCTTTCCCTTTTGCCCAAAGTTTAGTACCATATACCTACAGTGTATATTGTTCTACTGTCACTATATTTGAGCATTTTAGCATATTTAATTCAAAGAGCTGAAGAAATGCTTCTCATCCTTACAGCCAGCACGGCTGCCTCAGCTCTTAGGTGCACCCAAGCATGAATGCTGGAAACTGTGGGAACAGAACTTGCTTCCCTCTCCAACTAACAGCCTTAATGACAAGTGCCTTATTGACTTCCAAGTAATTTTGGAGAACAACTTTCCCTACAAGGTTTGCACTTGACTCCAGCATTTAAGGGTTAGACCTTCATGTTACTGTTACACTATCATCAAGTCTCTGCCTCAGGAGAATCCAACAGATTCTGTAAGCATAAGAGTGTAGAATTAGGCTATCTTAGAAAACATGAAGGTAATACATTAATGAAGTACTTCAGGGAGAGAAGGATGTGGTTTCTGAGAGTATTAAGAGAGTATTATTTACATGCCAACAGGAAAACTATATAGAATCCTACAGTGAAGTAGCTAAGCCTAATTATAAATTGATGATAACTGCCCATGGAGGATGAGAAAACACACCTACCTGATGCTTGAAAGAAGCAGCTGGGAGCTAATGTTATTATATATTTTTTATATTACACAAGACCTAAGTCAAAGCAGAAAAGGTGCTTGTGATATTTTTGAACTCTGCAAATACACCTGGATGTATTTCTGATGCTCAGAGCCCAGGACTTAAATAGGATTAAGATCCAAGAGGAAAGAAGGAGAGGGAAGCAACAACAAGAATGTAGTAATGTTTGTATTGGTTAATGGAACAGCAAGACTTCCAAATATTTTTTAGTAAGAGCCTAATGAATCATTAAACAGTCATCCCACCCAGACTAAGTCTGGGGAATCACTGCTCATACCCTCAGGGCTCTTCTGGGCTGTGGTCTCCAGAGATCCTGTCTTCTCCTTAAGAACACAGCATCACGACAGACCTCTTTAGCATATGGGGGTGCTTATGAGTGTGGGACAAAGAGCATTGACATGGAGTCACAGGACACTTGTCCAAAAACCAAAACACAACAACTTAGTCAGAAGTTAATATTCAGAAACAAACAGAAGAAAATCCCTTTTTCTTCTTTAATGTAGTAGTTCCCTCAATACTTTTTTCATAAGCAAACAGTCCTATAAATAAATTAATCTTTTTCTTCTTCAGCTGTAGAAAGGCCATCATTAATCTTATTTTCCAACATGTGAAATACATTCAGTGAGTTCTCTAGGGAAGCGAACTCACTATTTTCTCTTTATGTTTGTTTCCTAATATATCCCTTGATATAAAATACTGGCCAAGTTGTACATATGGAAAACCTGATTAGGATCTGATAAGCTTCTTTGTATTAAAAGAGATGGCTGAATATTGTTTATACAAAAAGGCTTTTAAGAAAAATATCAGTAGATTAGACTGATAAATAGATTCTGTATTTTTGAAACTCTCGAAATTTGCTCTGCAAGAAAACTTGCTTGGCAAATTGTTCCAATGCAGGAAGTAGTCATACTGATACATGAAGACACTGCAGTGGACAGGGAATGGAATTCCAGCATCTTTCTGTAAACTGTCCAGAAAAGACCACAATGTTGCTTTGTAACATTGTATTAGGCTGCTTTTGCCCTTCTATTTGGAGTTTTATCTAATGCAACTGCATTTCTGTCTTCCTTTTTTCCCTTAGTCTTTCACTAAAAAAAGCCAAGTGCTAACACAGAAGTTTTGGGTAGCAAACTTCTGAGGCTGGAATAAACTGCCTTTCTAATACAAAGGCACAAATATAATGAGAAATTTTCAATTCCCTTCAATTTCCCAGAAGAGCAAATGCAGCTGCTTGGCCTTGTATGCTCTTCTTAGATTGCCTGACCTGCGTTAAATTGCATTGCACTCAAGCAAGTTGGAGAGAGACTGTCTGACGTGTGCCCTCACAAAAATGAGCTGAGTGGTCCATGAGGCTGTTGAAGGAAAAAGAACTACCAGTAGATAATAATGTATGTGCTTGATTTACTACTCTAAGTACAAATACAAATATTTGCTAAAAGCATTCTCAAACCCTCAAACTGATTTCCTGTAAGAAATCCTTTTGGATAGTCAGAGAGACTAGAATTTATTCCCAGGAAATAAATTACAAAATATAAAAATGCTAGACACTAAAGGGAGCATGGTTGAGGGCACAAGCTCCAAATGCCTCCCCCAGTAAGCCTACACTTGTGGTGAACCCATACATAGTCTGCATTTGTTGTCTACAGAAACCATTGGGATGGGGGTAGCTCAGATTCCGCATCTTACCTTTTGGATGTTATCAGATCACTGAAAAGCAGTGAATATGCACATGTTTAACATTCTGAAATTAATCTCCCGTAGGCCAGGAGATGCCTCTAGACCAACTGTCAGATGTTACAAATTTTCAGCTCCTGAATGCAATTGAACTCCCTCTGAGCAAACAAGCAAAAGAGACAATCAATAATGCACAGAAAATAATGAATAAAAGATCATCAGATGTATCAGTGGTTCAAAATCATTTGAGCTTTTCTTTGGTATTACTGGGCTGAAGTGCTTGCAGAATGATTTGAGTTCAGTGACCCAGATTGGTATCTCTGTGAACATTTACTTCATTAAAAAAGCAATGCAGGAGGAATGGTGAGATGAAGCACTGCACAGCTGGGTACAGGGGTTTCAGCCCCACAGCTCTTCCTGTCCTTTCAGCTCAGCCATTTACCTATTGTAGTCTATATGTAACTTTCATACAACTGAATGTATCTTCGCATAAAACCTGCTAATTCTCATTAACCAGAAATTGAGACATATTTAGACCTTTCATTTCTTCTGAGTCCTGTCTGTGGTTTTCAGCCAGGTGCTCCAGTGGCTGGCTGCTTCCAAAATCACTGAGAAAAGCAAATACGTATCCTTCATGTGTGACTCTGCGTGTGCCGCAAGTGTCTAAGATGTCTGTGCCTCCTGAAAAAACAGGCTTGAATATTCCTGCTCTGTACTATTCCTGTCAGCCCAGGAAGCTGGCACATTTCAATTTTTCTACTTCAGTGACAGTGGTTTTGCCTATCTCAGGTAGAACTTGCCTTGCATGCTAAGCAATATGTGCTGTCAAAACATCACATCTGATTTTTTCATAGGAAGTTTGTAGCATGTTGCAGGGAAGCAGCTGTTTCTACATTTCTCTCAATGTGTTAAGTGACAGTAATGGATGCAGAGCCTAAAGCGGTCACCTTTCTAAAGGTGAGGTAGTTTGCAATCTGTCACTGGTGACAAAACCAATTTCAAATAAGAACAGCAATGCTACACAGAAAAGGACAGGAGGGACCTCTGCAGCTTGTTAATCTAATAATGCCAAACTTGTGGCAGTTGTGTGCTTTTTACTTTTGCAGCAACTACCTGCAGGACCTGGAGAAGTCAAACAGCACTGAAACAAAAAAAGCTGCCCCGAGGCCCAGATTGAGGCTCATTAACTCACCGTGTAGTGCCCCAGAGAGCCAAACAGGTGAGCCCTGCCCACTGCGCTGTGCCCGGCAGCTCAGAATGGCTGGTAACTCGTAGGTACCTCCTGCCCTTGCCACAAAATGCAGAACCCCCAACTGCTACCTGCATTCCCTGCCTAGTCCATAGGGACAAGCAAACTAAAACAAAGCCCAAACCAGTCAGCACAGGAATCAGGGAGCCAGCAGAAGAGATGTTTGCATCCATGCTCTCTAGCATATAGTTACTTACATGAGGGCTTCAGAAATTCCATCTAGGTGAGATATGGAACTTACGGTCTTCCCTGGAGGTTGTTTTCATCTGGTTTTAAATTACTGATATGTATTAATTTCTTGATTTCATGCTGTGGGAGGAATTGCTGTGTAAGAACCTAGTTAGTACAGATGCACAGGGAACAGGGACTTGGTCTGGCACCTTCCTCTGCCTGAAAATGTTTAAAGCATTTTTTGCACAGGCAGCCTCATCTTAAACACTTTTAAGTCTCATGGATGTTTTGCCACAAAAGAGATGCAAGAAGAATGTGGCACCAAAACAGGCACAGGTCTAAATCAGCATGCTGAAGGCAGCTGGCCTGGAGGGACAGTTCCTGCTTCAGAGAATAGCATAAAATCCAGTCAGTCACTGGAGTAAAACCCAACAATTTGAAACCTGCTTAGATCAGTTTTAAAGCACCTAAAACCTTACTTGGATATAACCATGAAATGCAGATATTTCACTGAAAATAATCTGTGCATATGTATGAACTTCCATATCAGCAGTCATCGCGGAAAAAAAAAATCTGTAAGTAGTGCTCTAGTTGTGCTTTTAGCTGGCATATTAGCTATTGCCCTCAAGAGAAAGGAGGGATTAAAGCAATGTGGAGCCTGACAGTGAACCTTCTGCCTGCAACTCCCTACATGACCTGATGAGGCAGGGATAAAAATATGTGTTCTGCCTCAAAATAGAGAAGGGTGAATGTAAACAGTGTGCTCTTGGAAGAAGGAATCAGGAGGGTGTCTCATTCTTCTGGCTGTCCTTGGATGATGGGGAGGTCATTACCTTCCACCACCACTGGAAAAGGGGAATTTTGGACAAGGCAAGTTGCCAGTTGGCTGCAGAACAGAAGTAGTGTCACTCACCTGCTGGAGGTGGAAGGGGAGAAAATTATTGTCTTTGCCTTCCTTGGTGTTTTTGCAAGCACTTGCATGGCTCTTTGTCACAAAAACAGGTACTACTCCCTAGAAAAATATCTTATAGTGTGACATATTGCAGTTCCTGGCTGCAGCAGTCTGCAATGGGAGTGAATCTGAAAGCTACTCCTGGCAACTCCTACTGAAACCATGGGAAACCAAGGGCCCTCAAAATCTTCCTGGAGATTTGAGACATCAGGACTAATAGGAGGGTGGGAAGGGAAGGAAAATCTCTAGGAAGGATTCATAAGGTCTGGGAGGTTTTACTTCTGTCTGTTCCTTGGTATTCAAGTGTAAACAACATACCTCTACTTCCTAAATAGGCCTTCTAGTAATTTCTGTGTGTTAAGTATTCTCAATGTCTCCCATTCCTGAAAATTAAAGTTTAATTTCAGGAAAAAAAAATCAGATTTTTGCAGTATTTCTGATTATTCTGGAAAAAAAATGCATTTATTGGCATGCCTTTGACATTGTTGGAAATCCTACATCTCAAACTGTACCACCTTTTCTTAAATTTCCATTTCTGGGTTCTAAGCCTCCTGTCTTTCACATAACGTGATACAAAAATAAAGTAAATGAAAAATAATTGATAAAACAAATTAATAAAATGAAAGGAGCTAAAGGGTATTTTAATTCAGTCACTGAAAATGAGATTTGTTGGGCCCCCTTTTAAACAGATGGCTGCCTTATCACCGTGTGTCTCAGCAAGAACTTCAATTGCTATCTAAATTCAAGGGGCAAGCAGTGTCTACCCTAAATACCTCGACAAAAAGTTGCAATCTCTTGAATGGATATAGCCTTCTCAAAGGAAGACATAAAATACTACTTGATTGTTTGAAATTAGAAAAAAAACCCTAAAATCCAGATTTCCTTTACTATTTGTAGCCACCAGAGCATTAATTTATAGCCTGCACAACAGATGACACCAGTCATCTGTTTATATTCTGCTCAAATATTATGTCCAATAGATTAGTACATATTTTATCATTATTGATCTAATAAAAGCCCTTTTGCAAGACAAGAAGTGTTACTGCTTTTTACACAGAGCATCCCATGTACATGCAGAAAACATGTTCTTGCCTTTTACTTCATGACTAGAGAACACCAAAACATTTAACCAGTTTATCTTCCCCTGCCTTTGCAAAGCCCTGAGTCTGCATAGGAAGCATTCTGCACAAGTATTCAGCTCTACTAAATCCTTAGCTTGGAATAATATTGGAATAAGACTTAGTCTAGCTTTCAGATAAAAGACTGCAAGGTAAACCTGACTGAGAAGTGGAAGGTGGCCAGTAGTAATGGGAGGGATGGTGGCAGAGGAGGAGATGAGGAATAAAACTGTAGGAACAAGAGAAGGCAGACTCTAGAACTGTACTGTTTCTACTCAGCACAAAGCCCCAGAAAAAATTAGTGGATAAACGCTGTCACATATATTAAGGATTTTTTTTTCTCAACCAGAAACACAACTAAACAGCAGGAAATCTTTGCTTGACAGGATGCTGATATTCATTTTAGATACTGACTGGAATCCAAACTGGTTTCAAATCAGTCATTAGGGGCATTTAAACAACTTTCCCAGTGTCACCAAAATCTGGGAGGCAGTTGGAACAATATTTCCTTCATCTTTAAAGATCCCTAGAGACAATCCAGCATCAAAGGGAAAATGGTCCACACTGCTGCATTGAAGCATGGATCCCAGCATCAGTCCTTTCACAGACTGCTTACTTGAAAGGTAACTGTTTGAGTGGCTCAAGGCAAATTAAAAAACTCAGGCCTCTGATGACAATAAGAACAAAAGTACCACTGCAGCAACTTTTGAGAAGAAAATATCCAAGTATCAGCTCTAATAGAGAAAAGAAGTCCTGTCTTAATCAGAAATTTTCCTACACTGAAGGAAAGGCAAGGTACATGCAATAACAAGCGTAAGCCAATGTGAGAAATCTTATCTACCTCACGTGTATATTTTTTGAGAAAAATACTAAACCTTCACTTGAAACCTTCTTAAAGAGCTAGGATTTAAAACTGCAGTTTATAAACAGTTTATATAGCAATGGATCAATTAAATGAATTAAGGGATGCAATGTATTTTGCAATATATTTTCTTTCTTTAATATCAGCAGACTCATGGGTTTATACCTTTTAAGGCTAGAGCAGACTGGCAAAGGACATCTTCTCTCATCTGTGCCATCATGACTACTCTATGCTATGCAGTATTTTTTTTCTTACAGGAAAACAACTTTCCTTAGTATGCAACTGAACACTTGGAAGATCTCTAACATGACTAAAAGCAAAGGATCTTTTAGAAAATATACATTCTCTACTTGAAAAGCTCAGCTGAAGGCAAATCAGAAATACTCTGAAAATCTCATTCGGAGGTTAACCCTTCCTTTAAAAAATGTCATTTTCAAAATATTCAACTTTTGTTTCCTTATGGGAATGCAATCCCAATATTAAATTTCTTATGAGTAAACCTTTTGACCTTCTGAACGAAATATTTCAAATTTGAAAGCCCAACTAATGCCGATAAGCTGTACGCATACATTGGAATCCTTTCTTCTTTGATAGGCTTTCTTCCTAATAGTTGTTATCATATAATCACGATCTTGCTGTTTAGGAAACTGAGGCAGAGGGAAATAACAATATTTGTCAAAGAATGCATGGCAAATCACTGTAAAAATACAGGAGGCAAGCATTGTCACATGTTTCATGATCCCTCTTCACAAATGTTAAGCTCCATCCTTGCTTATTTGCTCTTCATTTCACCTAGATTCTAACAGAACCCAGTTTATTACAACAGGTCAAATATTTGTGAAGATCTATAGCAATATTCCCATAAGTGGTGTGAAGACACAGACATGCATCAGAAAGCAACAAAATTACATCGGTACAATTGGAAGCCTAAATTTAAAACCACCTAATGGTTAAAGCAGTGCTTGGCTCTGCAAAGCTGTGCAGGCAGTTTATGAAGACAGACTCTCTAATGAGCAATTAGCAATTCCTGCATTATTTATTCCTAGATTGTTCTGCTATTTCCAGAAAGCATAGAAATACGAAGTTATTCTCCTGACATTCAATGAAGCTGTGGCTGGAGATGATACCAAAAGTCTGCCTGCAGATATTCTGAGGGATTTCACTACACACTCGTGATGTGATGTGATGTGATGTGGCAGACAAATGCGTTGTGTGACCCCTCAAAACGTGAATTTTTAGAAGTGTTTGTTTATACTGAGAATTACAATTGCAGTATATCAGAGTTCTAGGGTGAGCTGAACGACTCTAGGATCCACAGACTACATTTATTGATTATAATGCAAGGTTAGGCATTAGACCCCTATGTAATCCACACATAGCCAAATTTTCAGTCTCAAGATAGCTAACCTGACGGAGAGAATTGTGTTCCAAGGTACATTTGTGGAAGAAAAACACTTCTATTTCTATCTAAATTTATGCAAACACAACTTATGTATTTTTAGTTGTAAATATCCTTAATTCCCCAGTTCTTCTTATGGAGAGAGTGAATTTATCAGGGTTGTAAAATATCAAATGTGATTTCAACTAAAGGGTTACATGTTAATCTCTAAAATAGTTACTTTGTCTGCATCTTCATGAGTAAGAGTTTGGCAAAAGAGGTAAAATCCAATTCCAGAAGCAACTAAAAAATTCTTCCTAGTGGAAGAAGTCAAATTGAGTACAGCTCAGTAGGAGAAAACTTCCTATAGAAAGGAACAAAACTGCAGTCCGAAGAACAGCACATTGAATGCTCATGAAGAAAAGGGATTAATTTTACACGCAACCGCTGCTGCATCTATTTCTACAGCAGCTGATTTTAATGACTACTACATGGAAGCAGTAATTCCTTCTAGGCCTACCAATTACCTCTTGCATGTGACAACTGTTATCTTGACATACCTGGCAGAGGTAGACAAGCGCATAATTTGGCCAACAGGCGCTTCAGTTGTTGTAACTAAACCTCAGAAGCATCCTGACTTAACAAAACCTCCTGGGGAAACACAGTATTTTTCATGTTGCCGATGTGAAATACAGCTTTTCTCCCAGGATCTTTGATTCTCTTTGGTCTCTGTATACATGTAAGTAAAATGAAAATAATGCATGAACATTTAATACAGCATCAAGCATGAGCAAAGCCATGTAATTTGCTGCTGTTCATCGGCAGTAGATAGTAGATGATGCCAAGGGCTACGTCCACTTTCTGCTCTGGGCTTGAATTTGAGAATGAACACTGGTAATCTTGTTTACTTCTACACGAAGTTCAGTGTTTCATGTCAGATTTAGGTGAAACACACTGTTAAATGGAAGAAGGAGAGAGAGAGAGATTGTAACAAACACCTCACTCACTAGTAGAGATCTGATGGAATTCAGAGGCAGCGATGACACTGAGAAAGGACAACAGCAGAGAGACTTTTCAGAGTCTTTGTCTGGTGTTCATCACATCAGGTACCATTTAGCCAGCTAAGAGAAGACACTGACAGCTCTCTCGGCATGCCAGGCAAATGTAGACAGAAACAGAAAACAGTGTCTGAAATGGAAACCAACAACCATTAACTCCTTAAGTCAGATTAAGTCTGCGCAGGCTTGTCAGACTAAACTGAGTGTGGAGAAGCATCAAAGACATAATTAAGATATTTGTAAAAAGGGCAGGAAGGATTAATGGTCACTTGGACACAACCATTTTTCTTCCTTTAACTTAGGTCCTTCAAAATATGGCTTTACATACAGAAAAGTGAGTGTGTAGGAGTCCAGGTCTAGGCTAGGAAGAATTATTGTAAGAAATGTTCATTGGAGTTAAACTAGAATAGACTTTTTCATACCAATTAGAAGTACTCATTGTCCTGATCTGACTCTCTCAAGTGCATTTGCCAACCTGAATTCTGTCCACTCCAAGAATTAAGGCATTATTGTATTATTTTTGTTGCAATGCTTCCAAAAATACTCCTTTTTTAGAAGACCGTATTTCCCCCTAATAACTGTATGCAATCATTACTGTGTCCTCTAGTTGTGACAAAAAATAACTACAGTTTTAAAACAGATAAGAGGACGTGAATGCCTAGGGAAAATTGTGGGCATTATATGAATAAATAAGTATGCTCCAGCAAAATGACAAGCATCATTGTGCTAAATGAAAATGCTTGATTTTTACTCTAGAAACCATAACCAATCCTCTCTGTGAAACTACAAAAGATTTAAACCTACTTTGTTGCCTGTTCATAATTGAAGGAAAAAGCTCAACCCTGATTCCTCATGTTCCTGATATTTCCAGAGAAGTTATACAATGCTTATGTAGTACTTCTTCCTAAGTTCCTTTTTCTCTTTACTCAAAGTAGACAACCAGTCTGTGTTATTTATACAATTTCTCTTTTGATAGTCTCTTAATTCTATATTGAAAATTTGCTTTTTCAAATTTTTCTTACAACCAGAGCATTTCATATTACTGACATTGTTTCCATTTTGTAGGGATTTGAATGACTCAGCATCACATTCCTTATGATTACGAAATGTTTTGCAATTTCACTTTATTATATATCAGTAAAATTTTATGTTTCCCTTAATGTGCCCTCCTGAGATGGGCTTGCCATAAAACTCATTTGTGTGTTGCTGCTGCCATAGTTTTATGATTTTTTTCCAGCGCTCAACACACAGCACTAATGTAAGCCCCATTAACTCTTATTCCCTCAGCTAAGAATCTGACTAAAAAACAAAGACTGAAATCAGTTTCTAAGTTAGGAAGAAAATATCTGTTTAGAGAAAATTAGGGGGAAAAAAAGCAGCAACAGCCATTGCAATTACTGTATGAAATTAAGAATTTTACAAATGCAAGAAGTACAGATTATAGCTTATTTAAAATGGTCAGGACATTTTAGTTCAAAAATATTGGGCTTGTGCTTGCTCCTCCTAAATTTTTGTACCAATGCAAACATATTATTACACCTCTCCCCTTTTCCTGTCTGTATTCTCAGCACCTGCTGCACTTCTATCCCACTTCCCCTTGACAGTCGGATACTGCTTCTGTCTCTGTTTCACTCTGCAGTTACATGGCTCATCTGTCTTACTCAGTACATTTTCAGTATCCTGATTGTCTAACTTATCTCCAGAGCACCTGGGCCTAAGAACAAATATGAAAGAGAAAGCAAAGAGAGGTGCTAGAGGGTGCCTGGTTTTCTGTCAGGAGAAAACCAGCTCAATGCAAATGAACAGAAACTGATGCAAGTAAGATTGCAGGGTGAATTAGGTGGGACATAGAAGCTTAGCAGAACATGGCTAAAGATTTGCACTTTAGCCCCTGCTCCCAGGGACTGCTTTATAATTCACAATCATCGTATAGAGACAGACAACAACAACTCTTATTGATAGCAAGGGATTTCAGGTAATGAGGGCTGTCCAAAGGCAAAGCTACAGCTTTGAATCTTCCCAGGCAGGGAAGGGAAGAGCACTGAGCTGAGACTTCCATTCTTTCAGCAAGTGCTCTAACACTGACCTGAAGAAGAAAAAAGAATGTTTTAAGACCTTTGAAAGAAGTTACACATATTATGGAAAGCTAAACCTGAATTCTGAAACTACTTAACGTTTCAGGAATATCTAGTTTGGATCATCCTAACAGGATGTATGCTCTGAGCAGCTGTACCCTATCAAGATTGAGATTCTTTCTGGACATGCTGAAGACCTTCTGCCACTTTCAGAACTTTAAAAGGAAATATGGCAACTTTTTTGGATTTGAGATTTTAGGATTTAATTTGGATTATGTGTCTGCTATTCCCTAAGTCATTCTTTAACATCTCAGTTCAAACCATGCAAGAAATCCACTTTAAATTCTTTGGATTTTTGACGGAACCAACATTGCAATTATTCCTACGCTTTTTTAGACTTCGGATTGGCAACTTTTCATTGGTAGTCAGATATTCATGGGGCAGGCAGAGCTTTACTGATGTTTCTGAGCTAGTTTTCAGAATAGGCAACATATGTGTTAAATACTGATGATTAATAATAGAGATATACAGATTTATTTTTATTTTCCAAATGATCCAAGGTAAAAATTATCAAGATTTCCTTCACACACCAGATCAAGAATTACATTTTCTGTCTGCTCTCTAACAGCAATAACACATAGAAGATTTACTCACTGGCTTCATACATTGTCTCAGTTGTTCCCACCTTTCACAAGGTGGCCTTAAAATAGAACTCATATTCTGATTCATTCAGGAAAAATTTAAAAAAGATGAAAAATTTGTAAGTAACACTAATGTACTAATGGTATTTATAGATTCTAGCAGAAAATTGAGCATTCAATTTTAAAATCGAAGATAAACCAATAAAGTTAACACTTAAATTTTTATTTAGCATTCACTTTCTAATATTTGTACAGTGATAATAACATTTGTGAGTTTAATTGTATTTCAATAGTATTGAAATAATGTATTTTTTTTGTCTTGCAGAAAAAGCATGAAAGGTCAGCCACTGTACTTCCAGGTCAAAATTTTTCCTGATTCTTGTTCTCTTTACACAGAAGCTGGTTTAAAACACTGCTCTGTTTGAGAGCTTTTAGACTGGATATATCTTCGCTTACAACAGGCACTTCTTCACTTTGATCCTCAGTTTTTGCATCTTCACTGTCTGACAGCGAACAGAGGAGTGTATCATTTTCATAGGTAGGAAAATAATACCTGAAAGTAAAAAGACATGATTACTAGGCAGTCACACATTTTGTTTGAGAGGCTGAGATAAGAATTTTAAAAAAGGAAAAATGAGCAAGTCTGGTTGTCTGAAATGACAATAAATAGCACACCCAAAAAATCAACTGCACAGTGCAGGGTATGCACAGTGTAGAAGAGTCATAGAGAAGAGCTGACAACACATGAGCCCTTCTTCCTATTTCTCCATCCATATGATGTTACGAAAGAGACTACAGATCCATATTTGTCCCTCAACAAATGCTGAAATGAACACTCCCTGTGCTCTACCACATGATAGAAAGCACCATTCCCTGGACCCATACAGCCTACTTAAGAGTCTGAACCAGTGTTTTGTTACACTCTCTATTTTCTATGGAAAAAAACTATGGGTAAACAATCACCTTCTTTTGATGCCTAAAGTTAGGTAGACATCATGCATATATCTACATTAGACATGCAAAAGAAGGGGTTTGACTTGGTTCTGGAACAATTTTGCAACAAGAAACTTCTCTAGCGTCGTGACTTGAAAGTGCAGATCCCATGTATAGGGACACTGCGTCCTGGATGCAACCAGAAGAGCAGTATCCCATGTTCATTTTATCTTCAGATTGTAGAGAGATTTCTAATTCTGAGTAGTTCTGAGACCACTTATTATTTTATCTGGGCCATTAGAGTTAGGGAGCTCAGGACACTGTTGTATTTGCAAACCCCAGAACTTTCAACTTACTGTTTCACAGAAATGATCAAGTAAAAGTATAAATGCTGGAAGAAATGTATTTGCCCTTACTGTGGTTGATCCCATGTAGACCTGGCTGGCAGGAGTGCAATGTGTTTGGTCTCTTCCATGTGACTTATCAGTCCTCCTTTGGATTCAAATTTCTCCTGGCAGTTGTAACAACGACAATGATGGATTTCTCTTCTGATGAAATTCACTAGCTTTACTTGCTGATAGAAGTTCAGACCTGGGAGAGATGGTAGCAAACGAGTGCTTGGGCAACGTAAGTCTTAATTTAAAAACGCTTTCTTGGATTAAGCATAAGGATTATTAAGAGTTTACTGAAGATAGCACTGCCTGCATGCTGTATCTTAGCAAATCAACTGAGTGTTTATTTGTTTATTCCCAACTACTGGGAAACCAATTCTTCTTTTAGTGCAAAAACTGCAAACATTTTGCTTCCTCTCAGTCTATGTCTTTAGGCTTAGTGACAGAGCTTCAGGAGGAGGCAAGTAGGTTGAAGAATATTGACAAATGAGAGAGAGACTGACTATTGGCA
The DNA here is from genome assembly GCA_008694505.1 of Cyanoderma ruficeps. Taxonomy (NCBI): domain Eukaryota; kingdom Metazoa; phylum Chordata; class Aves; order Passeriformes; family Timaliidae; genus Cyanoderma; species Cyanoderma ruficeps. The sequence continues at coordinate 8,582,691 of VZDJ01004378.1, forward strand.
TTGTACCCTGGCTTCCCTGGGACAGGCCCAGCAGGCAGACAGGATGCATGGTTTGTAGGATTCCCTGCCCTCCCTCTGCCTGTCTGAGCACAGTGACTTAAGGGACAGGGGCAGGGGTGATGAGTCCCTGCCTGGTGCAGCAGGCCTGTCTTCTCTGTGACTGCCCTGCCTCCCCAGGTGTAACAGGTGTGTGTCCCTGCAAGTGGAACCCAACATGAGGACAATCGTTCATCCAGCATGGAGGTGCCAGCAGGGTTAACTCAGCCTATGCTCTGCAAAAAACCTGCCCCCATAAAGAAAAACAGACAGGTCATTGTCACAGAAGGATCCCTGCTGGAGGGAATGAAGGCCAAAATGCTAACCAGACTGACTTTAAGGGGAAGTCTGCCGCCTCCTTGGGGCTCAGGTTAAACGTGTGAGGAGAAACCCTCCTACCCTCATGGGTAATTATCTGTTAGTGGTTTTTCAGGTGGGCAGTGATGAAGTTGCAACAAGATCACCTAGGGCAATCCAGAGAGACTGCAGGGCCTTGGGAAGACTGGTTAAGGGATCAGGAGCACAAGCAGTGTTTTCCTCCGTCCTTCCAGTTGCAAGGAGTAACAAGGGAAGAAAGGGGAAGAGCCGGCAGATCAATACCTGGTTCCAAGCTTGGTGTCACTGGGAGAATTTGGGGTTTTTGGATCATGGGTGTGTCAACACAACCCCAGGCCTGCTGGTGACAGACAGGGTCAGGGGGAAAAGGATCCTTGCACAGGAATTAGCAGGGTTCATTGAGACAGTTTTAAACTAGATTTGAAGGGGGTAAGGGATAAAATCAGGGCCGTTAGAGCTGTGCCTGGGTCAGGATGTCAATGTATTATGTTTGACAAAGTGAAGTGCTGGGTCCTGCAACTGGGTCACACAACCCCAGGCAGTGTCACGGGCTGGGGGAAGCTGTGTGGTAGAAAAGGATGTAGAGGTGCTGGTGAAAGCAGCTGAACATGAGCCAGCTGTGCCCAGGGGGCCAAGAAGGCCAGTGGCATCCTGGCCTGTATCAGCAGTAGTGTGGCCAGCAGGACCAGAGCAGGAATTGCCCCCCTGTTTAGCCCGGAGAAAAGGAGGCTCCAGACTGACTTAACTGCTCTCCACAGCTACCTGAAAGGAGGCTGTGGCCAACTAGGGGTCAGTCTCTTCTTTCAGGTAACAAGTGATAGGGGGAGATTTAAGTTGGTTATTAAGAAAAATTTCTTCACCAAAAGGATTGTCAAGCCTCGGCACAGGCTGCTCAGAGAAGTAGTTGAATCACCACGCCTAGAGGTATTTAAAATATGTGTAGATGTGGCATTCAGGGACATAGTTATGTGGTGGACTTGGCAGTGCTGGGTTAATAGGGTCAATGATCTGAAAGGTCTTCCACAACCTAAATGATTCTATTCTACAGCAGAAAGCAAACACTGGCCAAACAAAGCTTCTACCTTCCAAGTAAGCATCTACAGGCATAATAATAATAACAACAACAAGAAGAACAATAAAAATAATAGTACTTCCAAGTCTCCAGCAGCCAGACCTGGAACTCATAGAGCAGGTATTTGTAGAAGCTACTCTGCAGCAGAATCCTAAGGGTCTAAAGAAAACAGCACACATCCTTGGCAGTAACAGTTCCATAAAAATAAAGTGTTCTTGGCTTGCTTTTTTAAGCTGGCAGAAACAGTTGCCATAATGGAAAAGTTAAATGTCTCCACAAAAATAAACCAAATAAACTTGTTTTCCACTATTCTTATGATGTGGTTTTCTCCACACTAGTGGCAAATGCTGACAATTACAGCACCTCTTACTCACCATGCTCTGACTTTATTTTAGGAAAGTGAAATCCATGTGATTTCTGGAGGAAAAAAAAAGGGAAGAAAAAACCCAAACTTATTTCCACTACTTCTATTCTTCCAAGTTAAAAACAGCTCAGCTTTTCATGGGCTGACACAGACATACACATATAGACACACAGACATGAGTGCATGAAACAAACCCCGAAAGTTTTGGTTCACCAGAAACTTTTGCATTCATATTTAATATGCTTAAATAGTTTACTAAAACTGAAACACAGATGCTTACCATAAAATATATTAAATCATGAAACCACTATGATATCAAAGATGCTGTTTCTTTACTGCCTGTAGCAGTCTGTACACTCACAAGTAATAGCTAGTCATACTCTTAATGTAAATGGTTTAAAGAACAGATGCTGGAGGTGCATGCAGTACTTTGGTTCTGTGCTGAAGAGGGCATTCTAACGCAGCAGCTGATTTGACCTTAATAAAGGTGTTGCAAACTCAAATTATAATTTCAAAGTGATGAAAAAACTGTTACTTAAAAGAAGTCTTACCTGCATGTGAAGATACAGTTTTTCTGTGGTGTCTGCTTGTTGTTCACAAAACAGGCAAACTGCACATACAGGGTGCTCCTCCCAGTCAGACCAATCTCTTATGAATAAACGTCAAAAAGATTCATTTAGTTGTGGAAAAGAGAAGAGACATTTTGAAAAAGGGCAATTCAGATTCTGCTTTCACAGCACTGGATATAAATCCAGAGAAACTGAATATTTTAAAGAAGTGGAAAAGACAGTGTGGATTTATAGCTGGATACATGATTATAATCTGGTGTAGAGCCTAAAAAAATTACAAATTTGAGAATAACTGAGCATTTAATATTGGATAATTCCTATGCAGACAGGCATTTAATCCTACTTGAAACTGTCTGCTGTAATAAACAGAATACAAACTTCAATTTCTATCTAGTTTGGCAAGTCATTAAATACTGCTTTCAGTATTTATTTTTTAAGGTCTTCTAAAATTCTTGTATACCTTTCTAATCTTTCAATTCACCAGCCAAAGTCATAATCATCAGGAAGAGATAACTCTGTTATTTACTTATGAAATATTAATTACTCACTTATGCTACATTTAGACATGGACACAGAGAACACTTTACCAAAACATCCATTACAATTCCAGTACTGCTGAGAGATAGAACTATTACTGCAACCAGGTAGAGTTCAGTAAAATTAACCTTGAATCACAGAGAGAAGCAAGAAGATCAGGGACCGTGATATCCATAAATTATTTCTTGCTTATTCAATTTTCTATGGCCAAGGAAACCACCTCTGCAGTGATCTGAGGGCCTGGACCACAGAAAAATGTAGAGGAGGCTCACACAATCAGCACTGCTGAGAAACTTCCTTTGAAATCCTTCTTTAATCTCTAGTTACTACCTTTTTGTCAATATTTTTCATACCATTTCTTCTTCATACTGACATTTTTGATGCCTACTTTTAATTTTTAAATTCAAGCAAAAGCTGCTCAACTGTCTTCTGGTGCAAAAGTCAAAAAGAATGTGCTTTGTCTACATCATTACAAACACAGAAGGCTCTCATTTGAGCTCTAGGGAAACAAAAAACAGGCTAGTGGTTGAAATATGAAATTTACAGCTCTCATTGCTGAGAAGTGTTTTTAATGAGGACAATTTGGAGTTGATTTGATTGGCTTAAATGAATTTAAACTGTGTGCTAACTGTGCACAGCATTTTCCCTGCATCTACTTTAAAAAATAATGGTCCTGCAAGTCTGTGTAATAGGTACATAAGTAACTCTTACTCTTCTAGGTTATCTAGTAATTCCTGGTCATCCTCTGACTGCACTTCTTCCCAGGACTTTCCAAATTCCTGGGAGGAGAAAAGAAAAGATAAAAACATTTCCTGATACTCATCACACATTGTCATTCAATTCAATGAACATCAATGACAAGAAGTCACAATTGTTATTTTATTATGGATCACTTCAGTATTGCTGTGAGTAAAAGGTAGTCATACAATACTGCTTTAGTAAGAATTTTTAAAATAAGAATTATTTTCATCTTTTAACAGGGCATTTCCCACACTATAGCTGAGAGGAAGATGATTTGGCACAGAGTTCTCAAGAAAACCAGTGTTGCAACACTTCCAAAGTGTCCCTGAGGTGGGTACGTTATCTGCCCTCAATCCAATGTGCCTACCTTGCTTTTCAAGCAGCATGTGCTGCTCAATACAGCTGCCACACCTGAGGCTTCAGCTGGCACAGCTACACCAGTCAGTGCCTACGCCTTCAAGGCTGTTCAAGGCTGTGCCACTGAAAACACGGTGTAAACTTAGCTCTGGAGTGCTCCAGAAAGGCACTGTGAGCCAGGGCACAGACCTCTGAGAGAGACTCCAGTCTATCTTCCCTCCTCTTCTCAGACATGAACGTAAGCACAGCTATTCATGGTGTTCTGCTCTTCCTTTTACTTTTTGTGTTGTTTATTTATACCTTAAAGACCTTCAGCATGAAGTATATCACAATACATTTGTGCCAGCGTTCAGCACAATGGCAAGCACTCTCAGCATGACTGAGATATAAATAACAGGCAATAAAAAGCTGAAGGGCTCTACTCAAATACCAGCAGTGATCTTTAGCTAGTGTTTTTCTTTCCTCAGATTCTTCTTGTCTTTAAAAATAAACCCAAGCAAACCACCAGTAATCACAATAGTATTTTTGAACCCGTACTTTTGATGGCTGTAGAGGATTCACAAAGATTATACTTGATGACCTTGTCCCCATTAAAAAAAAAAGACAGCTAATAAGATAATATTTTAATTGATTTTATTAAAATATTCCTACTAATAAATATATTTAATAACATCCTTAGTAACAAGTATGATTATTGCCTTTATGGGTGTTTGGAAAAAGAAGGAAAAAATATCCATCATTTAACAATTTACTGAGAATTTTTAAAGCTGTTAGTGTCTATGAGCAAAATGATAAACAATTGTCTCTAGACAGCTCTAAACATAATGCCATCATATAATTTAGTGACACTACACGGTAGTGTGTGAGCTCTCTGAGAAGGGAGACTCATTACTGTCACCATTACTGTGAGATAACATGAAGCCATTAACACCTCTCACCACATGTTCTCCCGGCTGCACACTAGTTTTCTGTGTCTGCTCATGTTAACACCTTAATGAGCAGATAGTGGCTCGCAACCACTGCAAAATGAAGATGAATGCTCACCATTTTTACCTTTACCAGCTCAAAGTATATCAGCATAAGAGAGTATGTTCAAAACAGCAGCCAATATTAAGCTTCACCTTCTAATTGAAGGTGAAAGAGAAAAAACATGCCTGAGCTTTGTTATTGCTGATGTTTTTTATGCTCTTTCTGTGAAGAAGGCAGAGAGGGAGCTTGTAAGATGTATCCGTTTCCCTCATCTATTTATATTCAGAAGAGAAGAAAAAAAGGAAAAAGCGAAAAGCTAACCAGGTCTTGTATCACTGGAAAATTGCATGGTGAAAGGATAACTACTAACACTGTGATGAAAGTGCCAGGAGACTGAATCTGAGCAATTGGGTGGAAAAGAGTTCTTTGAAACATTCTTAAAAACCTTTCAGGGTTTTTTTAGTATTTTTCTTTTTATTTTAACACTTTTTCAGTTCTCCAGCTTGATGGGCATCTGGGACCAAAGGTGCCTCTGTTAAGTATTCAACTTTCTTTGCTTTTTCATTCAAGATGCAAGAGCTGCCAGGAATGATCTCTAGAGATTCCCAAGAAAGTCTTTAAAAACCAGAGAAAAAATGAGACTTGACATTGTTAATAGTTCAAATACTAGAAAATGCATAATTAAAAAACCCCTGAAGACCTTGCTATATATTCAAGAGAAAACAACTTTTTCTTTTAAATACTTTCTGTGTACCTCACAGAGAGGATGATCCTATAGGAAAGTGAGAACATGCAAATGTGTGTGGTTTGATTATTTCCTCTTCCAAAAATGTAGTCTAAATGCACAGAGATGAAATGCCTCACTGGCAATTTACCTTCTCAACCTGAGTGCAGTTCTAAAGGCAGAAAGTCTGTGTGCCTCACTGAGGTAGCGCACCCCAGCTTGAAAAAAATGCAGAGATGGGAGAAACTAGAAACAGCAGCTGGTATCTCTGCTCCCTGAAGAGCAGCTCCCAAACTACATGCAAATGGAGTTCCAGGCCTGTGGAGCTCAGAAACTCCAAACATATGTTGATTTCCCCAGCAAATTGTCTCTTGCCCTTCTTCTCACCTGTCTTGCTGTGATCATCTGAGTTTTCTGTTTTACATAGCTGGAGAACTCAAGCTAGTCTATCAGGAAGAAGAGATGGCCTTATCCCAACATTAGTTAATACACATCGGACGAGTTACAATGTAAAGCATTCCCCAGTTGGGGGATTTTATTAAATCTTGAACCATCACCAACTGACGAAGGGTTTCCCTTTACTATTTTACAAAATACACACCACGTAAATCAAAAGAGGCTAAATATAAGTAGTGACTCCCATAATAAAATATTCTTCCCCTGTCCCCCAACAGATAATAGTGATGACCCACAGAGCCTGGCAATAAGGAGAAAACATCTTTTTATCTTTGAGGAAAATAAAGGCTTTATGAAAGAAGTTTTCTAGAACATAGTAGGTACCGTTTTCCAGCTGCCTAGCTTAGTTATAAGTATATTAATTACAGTGATGTTACATATTGTAGACACATGCCATTAGTCAATTTGAAAATAGACATCTGGGCTTCCTACAAAGGATACTCTGTACCTAAAAGTGCTGCTGGTAACAATCAGGTGAACACAGAAAGGAAGGCCTTGTCAGTCTGGGTTTGCCTCAGTTCCTCTGGGAGTAAGAGAGCTTTAATGCTGCCTTCTGTTCTTTATGGCCTTCAGCAGGCACCACAGATGACAAAGTTCTTCCCCCTCCATTTTTACTTGGCTCTTTGTGCAAGGTGTGTCGTGGGGCCACAGGATAATACATGCAGAGATACAATGAAATCAGGTTGGAAGTGGGTGTTTTTGAAGAAAAGAAAAATAAGGAATTCTACATCTATATATCATGGATACATTGTTGCTCAGTAGTCCAGCACCAGCTCAGCTCTCTGAATTAGCACTTCAAGCCATTCTGTAGGATTGGTATAATCTTCCATACTTACACAATAGGGACAAAAGACCTCCAAATCCACTGGGGAATAATTTCAGATATGATATGTAAACCATGTTTGTGTCTTTGAAACTGTATAATCCCCTGGATATTTAGAGCAATGTGAAGCACAGACGTCTAATGCTCATAGGTAAAAATGAGTAAACCTTGATAGTACACATTAAAAAAATAATTTCTGGTATGTTGTGAGGTGTTAGAGGAGAGGAAACAAAATCACTACATTGAGCCATTACAAAAAGCAGATCTGGTGTAATATCTAGAATTTACTGAATATCGACTCCACTTGGAAAAAACCCATTGTATCACATTTAATATAAGTATCACATTTAATATAATCTACTGTAGAGCATATATGTGCAGTACAGAATACTTTTTCTTTACAATGTAAAGGCCAATCTACTGAAATCCTAGTGAACAAACTGAGGTTCTTCCTTTCAGTCTTCTTGTCTCTGTGCAGAAAAAAAAGGGGTTGCCAAAGCCTGTTTGGAAAGCAAACACTTTCCATTATGTAGGATCGCTCCTAAAAATCTCCTGTGTACAAATATACATTTTATAGTGAACTATGTTATAAGTATTTAAGACAGAGTTTTTAGTCTGTTTTCAATTTTTTTGTTTTGAAAATTCTTTCTTTAAAAGAAAAAAATGTCAGAAATTCTGATGTGGGTGTAGTCTGAAGGATCAGAAAGGCAGTGTAAAAACAGTCCCCTGAGTAGACTGTATTATAGACAACTTAAAATGTGTGTAAAGACAACATGGTGTAGCAGAGCATGTAGAGCCAGACAAAGAATTGTGATCATTCAAGTATGTCCCAGAAGATGTACGGGCACAGATCCTGCATACGCAGTACCCACTGCCCAATTTTAAACATTTTGGTGGTTTGACACAGCTCATTTGAGTTACATTTACTATTGTCTGTAATTTAAAGAACCTGAAAGAACACATGCCCAAGTGATGCTCCTCAGTGACCATTACCCAAGCTGGTTCAGGCTGGCACGTGAAGGCCCTCTGCCAGGTTCTGGCCAGAATCCCAGCTACAGGCAGAGGGGTCCATGGCCCTGACTGTTAAACAGTTTGCACGTTCTGTGGCCACACAAGCAGCACCACTCAGACCACACCTGGATGTGGTTCAGGAAGCACACAGGCCACAGATCATTCTCAGATGACAGGCATGGGCAAGGCCACCAGTTTTGGAGCAACTGGAGAAAAGAGGTTAGATATGTGAACATTAGTCTTGCTGTTGTATTTATTTTGGTATATTCTGCTTATTAACATGGCACAGCCATTGTGTGTGTTATGACCTCCCTGCCTGTCTCTCAAATTTCTCAAGCAGGACTTCATGGTTCTCAGAGATTCTGGGTAGTCATCTAGCTCAATTTCCTGATCTAAGATGGAACAGATTTAAATGTGAACAATGAATGCAAATGAGAAACAAAAGATAATTTTAAAGGATGCCAAATTCTGAAAACATAATATTATGTGCAGGACAAGCAGAGAAGAAAGAAACTATTAAAATCACTTAAAACAATTACATTAAATTAAAATCTGTTAACTTCCAAAGGAGAAGTAAATGCTCAGTTCTGTTGAGGATCTAAGAACGTCTACCCTACACAGCTTAACAACTTTTTCCTCACTGTGCAACAAACACAAATCAGTTTTCAAAGTTGTGAAATTTGAATATCTCGAAAAAAACCCCCAGGTCTCAGATCATTGATCTTTGGAAGAAAAATATAAAATATCACCAAGGGAACTCATTCTGTCTTGAGTACAAGGGACTCGGTAGAGCACTGAACATACAAAATTCTGTTCTCAGTATTAAAGTAACACCCATGGAGAGAAATTAAAAAGAGTAGGTAAAACAGTCAAGAATACCTATTTATAACCTGGATATTAGCACATGTAGAAGGCACAAAGACTACTTCAGGTGAACTATAGTTATTTCTGGGACAGAACATAGCAGCTTTTGAAGCAGCTGCTATATTCATAAGTTGAAGGTAGCAAGTAAAAATCTGTTGCATACACATGCACACACTCTCAAAGATCTGAGATAAAAAAATATTTAGCAACATACACCTACCTGGAGGCTAAAAACTAACTATTTTTCTTTCATTTCTGTGTCTTTCATTTTCCTCCTCTTTGCATTTAATTTACCCTCTGAAGAGCACTTCCAGCTTAAGGTTTATAGAAAATGAGCTCAAAACCTACTTGCTTTAAGTTAGACCTCCATTTATTTCATTGCTCTATCTCACTTTCCCTTCTGTTTTTAAGCAGAGACTGAGCACTAATGACATGATGATTAGTGTCTCTTCGAGCTACATTCTTGCATCTCTCAAAATCAAATCTCAACAAAAAGCATTTACGAGTGCTTAGTTTGACAATTATCCAGAATATCATACCACAAATAAGCCGACTTCTTAAGAATCCTTCACTTGATTTTTGACCTTTATACTAATTGCTAGTTTGGATTTATTCATTTTTAACTACATAATGTCTGTATCTCTGTAGTCAATTTGCTAATTATTCACAGAACTACTTACCAAGTAATTAATGATATAAAATTTGTCATATTCTTTATTTTTGGCATTGATTCTGCGATGCTGCTTCTTCCTCATGTGATCTTTAAGTGTGTTTTTGTCTCTGAAGACTTTTTCACAATATAAACACTGCAAGCTAAGATAGAAAGATAAACAGGTCAATATGTTAAAATGAAAATAGTACAAAATAATAAACTTAAATAAGCTGGAGTTATACGTAGTAAGATTAACCTAAGCATGTCAGAGCAAATTAAAAGAAACAGAAAGCTAATTAAAAAAAAATTACATGATAATCTTAGATCACAGTAGAGTCAATCAAACAGAAGTAACAATGACAGAAAATTAAAAATATAGGTTACAAAAAAGTTTACTGTTTGCCCTGTATGCAAAGTGGGAGAAAAGTCTGATTACCTGAAGTAGGCACAGTAAGGCTGCTGATTGCTCACTGTGTGAGCTCTGTAACTCAGCATGGACTTACATTGACATTCAATCCCCCTGTAATTGTTTCTTTGTTATTCAGAATGAAAAAAACCAAACTCTGAACATACTACTTATCTTTTGAAACAACTAAAATTAGTTAAAGAGAAAGTTTTTATAGTTCTACCTCAACAGGGAGGATAAATGAAAATTTGCCAGGGTGGTCAATGGGTTTTGAAATCCTAAGAAGTAAAATTCAGTAAGTAAATTCATATCTACACACACAGACAGAAGTATATATACTTCCTAGATAGACATACACATATGTACATAGACATGAAGATATTATTTAGGCGTATATACACATTATTTGAGAAGGTGAAAACATTCATTAACAAATGAGAATTTTACCACAGTATGTCTTCCAGAGCAATTCAAACAAAACAGAAGTATATGCACTGCATCATAAAACTGTTTTGGTTCCAGATTCCCCTCAGATGTTTTGTGTGGAGCAGGAATTCGGGATTCTCAGTATCATTTGCCTTTCAAGACATTTAAGAAGTTCTGAGTTCTCCCTGTGCTTGCAGACTTCAAATCAAGATTGTCTTTCTGGTGAATCATAGGTCTGATGCCCGGATAGATCTATGAATTTTAATATCTGATTTGCTCCACCTGCTAACAGCAAAGTGTTTGCTCTATTTGAGAAAGGCATTCCCACAAAGGGTACAGAAGGCTTTCTGTCAGCATACATAATGTCGTCTTATTTGCCTAAACAAGATTTTTCTCCTCAAGTAATTTATTCTCAGGTAGTATTCTACTAGCATAGCTAATAAGCCTATTCTTAGCCATAGAGAGAGTGGCCTTTCACTACTCTGGACACAATTTCAGCATGAGCATTAACTACAGAGAAGATCAGCTTTGAGAAAACTCCCTCTAAGTGAAAACCTCAGGTCCTACTACTGAAAAACAGTAGAGCTGCAAGTTATCAGTGGGCATGGTAATTCAGTGCATTAGGCAACACCAATGATAAAAGAAAAGACATTCTTAATATGTCTTAATTTCTGGAAAAAGTTAACATGTATCTATCCCCTTCTGCTCTGGGTTTACTCTGTTAGCAGTACAAAAGGGAGAGAGCAAACATATACAGTAATGGTAGGTGGAGGCAAAAGAAGATTGAACAAGGACTCTGTATTCAGTGATTAAAGAGATGTTTAGCAAAAAGTTTGTCATTATGAGAGAGGACATTAATGCTAACAGCTCTGAGAAAAAGGCATGTGCTATTATTGATGTCAAACTGTGCAACACACAACTGAAACAGGGCACTTGATTTCATACCATGAACTGTTACAAATCAGCTTTCAGTAAGTCAACAAAAAGACTTCTAAGAGGACTTGCAATAAACTTACATGGTCTCTTTGCTACTTCTTAACTAGTCACAAATGTGGAATTCATTTTTACCTACTATTTCCAAGTTAAAAGAAATACAACCCAAGTTTATTGAAAACAAACAAAGAAAACTCTACGTACTTGTCAAGCTTCCCCTGTAATACCGCCAAAAACTCATAGCAGTTCACAATGTTATCTGGCAGCCCAATGTTAAAGGCATGCTCTCTTGCCATATGATTGAGAAGAACAGATCTACAAAAGACAATTCAAATAGAATGTTACCTATTTTTGGATATATATAAGAATTATTCAATTAATGATTTAAAATACACCAACAGCTCTAAAACAGCATAAAAGCTAATGTTAAATAAACAGTAATAGTCTTGCTGCCGCTGCTAGGAAAAAAGAATGTAATTTTATTGAAACAGGAAGTTTTTCATTTTCAGCTCTGCTAAATGTTCAGTAACATTTCAACTGCTCCATCCACATGCATGAAATATAATCCTTTAAATGAAAATTACAGTACAGTTTATTTTGACCCTCACTGTTAACAAAGCTCATTCATTACCCTGTAAAAGCAAATCCCATTTCAAACAACCCTCCCGAGAAACATTCTAAAAAGCCATTTGTCAGACTCCCCTATGCTGGTTAGCAGAGCAGAAATTCTTGGATGCAATGTGCTTTTACATCAATACTGCTTCACAAGCACTAGCAACATGAATGGCACTCAAAAGTGTACACAAATAAAATGGATGCTCAAATAAGATATTCTTCTAACAGAGATACACTGATTAATTCCTTAGGTGCCCAATCTCTCTATATGCCTCAGCTTCTGCTTTTGGGGACTAAATATCCAAATGTTGACTCTCGCTGTTACCATTGGCCAGGCATGATTTTCAAACATTCACTCTGCCTGTCAGACCCAAGACAAAGCAGAGGTCTGTCACCAGACAATAGAGAGGGGCACTCACAGAACATTGGGATGACCTGCAGGAATGACCCTGGCTGCTTCCACCTTTCCAGACTACCAGAATTGCCCATGCAAACAGACTTAGCCTCTCCAACTGAAACTGATTTACTCTGAATAAACAAAGTTTCTTTGGAGCATGCACTTCAATGCAATTCTTGCCTGCACTTGACTGATGCTGTAAAGCCCTCTGTTCTCACTCCGATCTTCCTCTCCTCTTTTTCATTTGATGAAATTTATTCATTTGAATAAATTCACACTAGTTAGGTGAGCTTTAAATAAGAAAATGTACAACTGGATAAAAAAAGTTTTTAACCATCACATTGGCTCACACAGCTGTTCTTGTGACTAAAGCAGCTGCCAAAAAAAGGTTTCTCCTTAAAATGGTTCATTCCCAACTCCAGTGTACTGTGTAGTAAAAATAATTGCACTGGAATAAATAAAAAGGTTTGAGAAGTAGGACAGGATCTACTTAAAATGGTACTTCAGTTCAAAGAGATACTTAAACCATACTTTAAATTTAATTCTATCTTCTGAGTCCTACCATTATGAATTAACAGGTTCAATGACATTGAAAAAATAAACAAAGATGCTGAGTAGACATCAAAAAAAACAAAAAACCCAACAGGGCAATAAACAAACCTGTTTCCTGTGAATTCTTGATCACAGAACATACACGTACTATGAAAACTTGTGTCATATCTCTCTTGTTGTTGCTGTTCTAGAATTTCTCTCTATGAAAAGAAACAGATATAGTTATTCAGACAAAACCATGATCATAAAATCATTCCATCACATAAGCTTATTATACATATTTATCCTTACTGGTAACAATATAATTTATCCTTACTGGTAACATATAAAATTCAAACGTGCTATGGCATAAACCAGATGTTAGTATGTTTTGAGTGTGGGTTCTCACAAAAATTCCAAGTTTTTCCAAAGGCACTATGTGTCCCAGTTAAGTTCCAGTAAAATTCTTTTAACTTCATATACATGGTGCATGGAAGAAATACAATCCACAGTGAGATCTTATGCAACTACTTAAATAATTCTGTATAAAATGTATCAGTTTAATGTTTCTACCTGTGATTCACGTTTACCTCTGGTATCAATGAGCAGGTTTATGGGTAAAGTGGAATGGCAAACTCAGTCTGACATGGCTAATTGCAGGCAACCTAGAGGGTTTTTTTCTAACACAGGACACAGCCCTGCCAGTTTCTGTAAGAAGATATGGCACAACCAAACTCAGCGAAAAGGAGAAGGTCACGGCCTTCCCTCTGGCTCTGTTGAAGGTAGGGCAACAGGCTGGGTCTGACACTTCACAACACTTGGTGGACATTCCAAACAACAACAAAATCAAGCAGCAGGTGATTTGTCTCCATTGCTGTAACAGCAGCAGTGTAGTTCTACTGTGCAGTTACTATGCACTTCAGATGGAAAGGCCATAATCATCTGGGACATGGGAGAATCAATGTCTGGATTAAAACTTAGCATATTTTCAGCCTAGCAACATACTGTACTTGTGTTTTAAGTACTGATAACTGGGAAAGGATTTAAATTCTGTGCAACATAAAGGTGCTACTGCCTGCTTTATGATATTCAGGATCCTGACTGAATTTCTTAGAGGATTTTCTCAATCTCTTTATCTCTTTAGAACCTGCAGTGAAACTCTGTTTCTCACGTGCCTCTTTAGTAAGTCTTTTATGTGGATTAACACCCAAATTTGTCCATAGGGTCCACCTGAATCCAGCTTTGTCTGTTGGATAAACTCCAGAGAAGGCAGAAAAGAAAGGAAAAGAGAAAAGAAAGGAAAGACACACCCCCTAAACCCCAAAAGAGATGAGAGGAAGGCTTTAGCTTTTGTGATGAAAGGACCCAATGTATCCTGCAGTGCAGACAGGCTGGTGTAGATGTACCACACCACATCCCACTGCCCACTGAGAGATGGCAAGAGGCTGACACTGGGAAAATAAATGTGCTGTCTTCCTCTCTTCCACAAAAGCAGCATGCTACACCCAGTGAGGGGCAGTGGGGTGGTAAGATGTCTGTCAAGAGTGCACGAGAGTGCTGCACCTGAGATGTACTTGGCTGGGAGACATGGGCACACTGTGCCACAGCCCCTTCCAGGGCCTGTATTCAACCACACCACTTGGAAACTGCAACTAAGTGTCTGTTACCCTCAAAATACAGATGGTGGGGCTTTTCTGTTTGTTTTTGTACTACAAGGCGTGCATTTTATGTTGGAGTCATGCTCAGCAGCACCTACTCACATTTTAGGGCATATCTGCTCATGTCCTACTGCGTTATGCAAAGTTTCAGCTCACAGAAATGTAAATTCATATTTTTCAGGGCTGACTCTAAAAGAGATGAATGGAGCACACCTTGTCAGAGCCCTTCAGCAGAGATACAATTAAGACTGCTCCACATGGGCAGCGGATGTCTCATACCACATCGATAGAAACTAGGGCTTTGAGAAGGTGGAGCTGCCCCTCTCTCCACTCAGCAGCATGTTTGACCCTGTTTGGCTGACCTTGGATTTGAAACCATCATAAACACAGTTTACATACTTTGTAAAAACCACTGGAAACAATCTGAATAGAAATCAAAAGTGATCATGCACAATCCAAACATAAGGATAGAAAGGGTTTGAACACCCTCATCCTCATTAACAGTCTCCCAATGTGACTTTCTGATTTTAATTTACTAGGAGGGAAAGAAGTTTTCTGCAGTATTTGTCTGCCTAATTCCAGATTGCTTACTGAAGCCCTTGTTGGCAGCTGCTCTCAGTTATGTCTGAGGAGGAAGGAGAAGCATACTGTATTCTCCATACAGACAATGCTACTGCTACTCTACTCTTACTCTTCCCATTTCCCCCTACACCAGCACACTGGACAGCTGGGAAGCTTTGGGTAACCCAGCATTGTTGCTCTACCAATTTACTCAAGAGAGTTTAAAAAATATTTTTCAAGGTAGACCCTGCTTTTTATGAAATATTGGCATCTTTCATTGCTACAGGGAACCTTCCAAACCAGAAAGTGTGTCTGATACTTGGACAGGTGAGGAATTACAAGCACCAGTGCACATCAAATACACCAAAAGCAACAAGGCTGCTCTTCTTCCCTACAGACATTTCCAACCCTGTATTTCACTGCTAGGACTCCAAAGGGAGAAGAGCAATTACAATAACTTACATAAAACGGAAATTTTTCTGAGCAGAGACATTCTGGTAATGTATGTCAAGCAGAAATTGAAGTTATGAGGGAGGAAATGAGCAATCTGCTTAAACACTTCCACCAGCTTCCAACCTCCTTGAATGTTTGGGGATGTCAGCATTAATTCATTGTTGATACCAAGACAAAAATACCCCAAAAATTTTAAAAAATGTGTTTGTTTCCGTTTCTTTTCCTTCTTTTTCCCCTGTACCTCACCCTTGATTCCAGCCTACACCACAGAGACTGGGCTCAAAATGAACATTGGTATGACTAACTGGGACAGGTATAAGGGATTGTTCCTCTAGCTGTCTGTCCCATTTGCTCTTAGGTTCTTCCTTTCTTCCCTATTGCTCCACTTCTTGAGTTGACTCAGCTACTGAAGCGATACAGGCAAAAACCTACACCTGAAAAGGCTGTAATCAATGACAGGCCTGATGACAGACTATGAAGGGGACTGTGACACTGATGTAGAAGACATTGTTACAGCTCTTTCAGGAAGCTGAGTCAGTTAAAACAAAAGGAGGATGAGTTTCATGGTATGATGAAAACTAACTATGTAAAGATATATTAAAAGAAAAAGAGGGCTGAAATTACATTAGACACATACCACAGGCTGCCAAGTTGAAGCTGGAGAAAGGTGAAGTTTGTTTGAACTAAGACAAGCAAAAGAAGATGGAGACAGCTTAATAAAGTGAAATAGCAAAAACTGACCTTCCCCCACCCTCAAGTACATCAGAAATAAACAACAAAAAGGAGAATAGATCCAATGCAGCAAGAGACCCAACATGGGCAAAGAGGAATGTTTGGAACATGCAGGGCTTCAGTCTAATTATGTCATAACTGTGCATTTAAAACAAAAGAAAAAAAGAGCCAAGATCAGCAAAGGATAAGAAAGGGTTAAAGTTTGGACATTAAATGTATTTAGACCTGACATAATTTACCCAACAGTCATTATGGAACCAGATAAAACTATTTCTGACCATTAGTATGACAAATCTTCATAAACTGATAGAGCATGGGCAATATTCCAGAGTGCTGGAGAAAAGCAATTTAATACCCAACATAGGCAAAGAAGGGCCTACAGAATTCAGTAAGCACTCCCAATGTTGTATGACACTAAACTGGACCAACATCTCCATCCCTTCCATCTTCAACCTCCTGAACCTTGTCTCAGCTTAAGATTGTGACAAACTGGGGGCCATATAAACAGCTCTACCTGGGAAGCTGGTACAGCTTGCAGTCTTGTTGAAGACTCCTCTTTAGGGTGTTTATTTTTTGGGATAAAGAGAAGCCCCTTCACTTAAAACTACCAGTCAGATGACAGGTGAATAACTGTATACATGACAACAATACAAGGTCAGTGCTATTGTAGAATTATGCATTTTCAAAAAAATAGGTTTGGGGATGTTAATTTTTATTTAAAGAAAATACCCAGGTGGCTTATATTGACACTGTCCCTCCATGTATTTTTTGCTTTGTTGCCAGGACTTCCTTGCCTGGTAGTCCTTCACAACTACGAATTCTTTGTCAAGACTGTGTTTTTCCAAAAGACCATATCTGTTTTGTATTTCACAGCCTTGTCAGCTATTTCAGCAAGCTGTGCTCTCTAACCTACTTCAGGCTCATTCTCTGGCCTCTCTCAATACATCACAGTCACCATTATGTCTCTGCATGACATCCACCTTGGCTAGCTCCCTGCTGCAATACAGCCTGAAATATTCCTAAACTGGAGTTTCAAAACTGCAGAATGAAATGCTTCAGGCACCACATTTTAAAGACAGCATTTGTCCTTGTTTGGGCTTGCTTTTGGAGACAGCAGTTAGGATACAAAGGCTGCAGAAAAATCCCCAAAACTTGTATAGTTCTGGTCTTTATTCTACGCAACTCACATGAGCCCATTTGCCAGCTCACTCTTAATTGCTGGACTTGTCTGGAGGTAAAAGGCTTTACAAAGCAAAATACCTATTTAACTTGCAAGTCTATGCTCAGATTGCAGCAAAAGGAAATGAAAAAATAAACAGACTTTATTGCTGTAACTAAAGCATTGACTCCATTAGCCCTGACTACAGCTGCAGCTTGATTTCACAAATCCTTCTGTAAAAACTGAGGATACAATTCTGATATTCAAAACAGCGATAACTGCAAACTATTTCTCACCATAATAGGCATGCATATTTCTTTCTTTCTTTCTTTCTTTCCTAATTTAATTACTCTATGAACAAAACCAGCACTTGCTTTGGGCTAAATTCTCCACTCATTCCAGAGTTTGAGGAAATGTCTACTTGCAGAGCAGATGAGATTGCTCATCTGCCAACCTACTCTTCGTGCCCTTGGCACTGCAGTAGAGAAAAGGCTTAGTTGGTACGAACTCCATAGTACAAAACATCACAAAATCAGAAACAAATGCCCTTTAAAAACCAAAAAAGTACAGTCCAATTTATAGCAGGTATTGTTTGTAATAAGATGGATCTATGAAAACATCAGCTGCATCCTCAATCGCAACCCTTTTTCCTCCCTCAAAGCCACAAACATGATACACACTTGGGAAGCAAATATCATTATGACACTGCATGCCCACAAGCAAAATTCAGGATGTCTTTCACAAACCCAAAAGGAATCTTGAAAACCGTAAAAGATACAGAGAAGTGCAGTAATGCTGCATTGTGAGGAACCACCAAATAGCATTCCTCAACCTCAAATCACCTAATCATTGAGGTTGCAAAGGATCTCTTGAGAGCAACAAGTCCAACCCCTGTGCCCAAGCAAGGTCACCTCTACCTGGTTACCCAGGAGTGTGTTGAGTTTTCTTTTGACTGTCTGCACAGGGGAAAAGTTTACAACCTCTCTGGGTAACTTGTTCCAGTGTTTGACCACACTCACAGTAAAAAAAATGTGGCTTTTTTGTTTTCAAGGGGAATTTCCTGATTTTTAATTCATGCCCATTACCTCTTGTCATGTTGGTGGGCACATCTGAGAGCAATCTGTTTTTCATTCATCAAGTATTTATATACACCACTAAGTTCCCCTGTGAGCCTTGTCTTCCAGACTTAACAGTCCAAGACGTCTCAGCCTCTCCTTGTTTGTAGGATGCTGCAGTTCCTCAAGCATCTTTGTGACCCTGCACCAGAGTTGCTCAAGGAAGTCCATATCCTTCTTGTCCTGGGGAGCCCTGAGCTGGACCCAGCAGTCCAGATATGCTCTCAGCAATGCTGAGTAGAGTGAATGACCATCCCCCCTGACCTGACTGCAATGCTTTTCCTAATACAGCCCAGTATGTTGCTGCCCTTCTTTGCCATGAGTGTGCATTCCAGCACAGGACTAACAAAAGACATAAGGTAAGGCAGATAAATCAGGAGACAAATCATGAGTGGTTTGGATAATACTAAGGACAAATTCCTCACTATCTCTTCTAATACAAAAACCTGCCAGGTGTGACATGACAGGTTCAGAAGGACCAAACAGATGGTTCTCTCCCAGTGTATGGTCAAGCTGCACAACTCACTCCTGCAGGCAGTGGGAGTCCTGGAAGTTTTTGTGGGTTCAGAGTTGGGGGCTCATATTGCTGAATATTCAGAAATTCAGAAATTTTTGAGTTGCCAACTGCAGGAGACTAAATGGGTATTTTGGGAAACAATCAGCACTAGATCAGAAGACAGCACATTCCAGAGACACTTAGCTGCTGTCAAGGGTAAGATACTGATCTAGACAAACCTTTTTTACTGATCCCAGATAGCTTTGGAGAGGAAGCATGCTAAGCATGAGTGCATCAGCTGTTTTTTTCTGAGTTCATGCCAATCCAATAGGCCTACATAGGAATGCAGGTTTCAGCTCAGGCAACTCCAACTCCATGGGAAATCCCCGGTGGAAAAACTACCACATTTCTCCTTTGCAGGAGCTGGGATCCTGTGGAAAGCTGTGTAAAACTTGTACATATTCCTCCGGTTCTGGGGATTCACTAGTCATATATTTCAAGGTGTAAGAATATTATTGCTGCCAGGAAATGGAAACAGCACTCACAGAGTAACTGAACCAACTGGATTTTGCCTGCCAATCCCAATTTCCCTAGGACTAGAATTGGGGTTCTGTAGGGTTCTCCTTCATTCTGAATGCATATCACTTAACATGTCTTTATTTGCATGCTGTGTATGTACAAACTTGTAATATAAACATACCAGAAGAAACAGCATAACAAAGGGTTAAAAGGCCTGTGTTGACAATTCCCAGGACACAGCTGCCAGCACTGAACTGAGGAATGTATTTATGTAAAGACCACAAGGCCTGCACTCTAACATCTCACAGCACACATACGGGGTGTTCTGCATCTCCAGCGGAACACCCTGCACCCCAACATGGGGTGATTGCCAACAAGGCTGCTATGTACCATGTAACATTCATCCCTAAATTAGCCCAACAGCAAAACCAGACTCCAGATGTGTATCTCAAACAAGAAAACAGAAAAAACCCCACTGGCCAACAATCTGGATGCAGGCTCCTGGAAGCTGGTCAGCATGAGTTGAACTGGAAGGGCCATCCATTCAGAACTGACAGTGCCTGAATTTTCAGCAAGGTTTGTCCAAAGTACTAGGCTGCCATCAGGCAAGAAGAACCAGAATGGTCCATGTGGACTCAAGAGCTGGCATTTCTTGTCCTTTGCATTTCACATAAACAGTACTGGCCAGACTTCCCCCATTCACACACCATGGTGCTTGTGAGCATAAGACTGTGAATTAATGAAATCTGGGTAAAGGGAGTGTGAATGCACAAAAACAACTTGCTCAAAGATTTTGTAGATAAGTATCACCTTCACCTTCTCTGCTCACAGTATTGCACACCGAGCTCTATTTTGCTAATTTCTGTAGATGTATATTATTACATGAAAGACAAGTGTGTCAATGCATTGTAGATCCTTGCAAGAAGAAAAATGTTCAGCGCACTCTCAACCTTTTTCAGTGTTCTGGGCATATTCTCCACTGTGGAACACTGATATACAACCTGTAATTTATCCCAGGGAAAAATCTATAAACAGCGGATTTGTTTATGTTTGTACAGCAGCTAGGGAAATGAGCTTAAAAAAATTCAGAATTTTGCCATCTAGCAAAAAGAGCTTTCACTTTAAAATGCCTACTAAGTTACTATATATTATACTGTTGGAGTGTTTACATTAAAAAATGAAACAACAGTAACTTCTTACCAGTCTCTTTTGCTGAAGCTGTTCTCTAAGTAATCTGTCTTCTGGTAAAACATCACATAAAAGAAAATAATTGTCCTGTTCCTCTGTTAAGAGATTAGAAAGTGTGAGCAAAGATTGGGAAGTTGCAGCTGCTTTGAATATTACTGGCAGATAATTTGCTAAGATTTTTGAATACATTAACAATGTAAGAATGTGATTTTAAACCTATAAAAGTCAGTTACTTTAATTTCATAATTTAATGAAACATGTTTAAATATTTGTGCATATTTATATTAGAGTATGAAGGCAAAAGTCTTGCACAGCTTTTCTCCACTACCAGCTTTATTCATTTTTATGATAGTTCTTCTGGACACATAAAACATTTAGCATTTATATTGGTTACAGATTAAAGCCAGCATGAAAGAAATATGAAAACACCTTCAATTTTATCTTATCAGTTATTTCACTAAGTAACTGTCAGTTCTCAGTAGCTATCATAATTTGGTTTATCCTCCCTTTGGTCTGATCTATCACATTAGCTTTTACCATCAAATATTTTCCCACCTGTGGATATACACAACTGTTCAGTACCATACATTGAGACTTGGCTAATTTACATTAATTATATCTTTTACACATATTATATCTTTAGTAACCTTTTTATTATTTATGGTCATATCAAATTGAAGAAGGCAACAAATTTTATTCAAAGGAATTAAAATTACTCAGCACATAGGAAAATACAAAAGATAATAGGTTGAGATAAGAACAATTTTCTGGGGGGGAAAGGAGGGGGTGAGGAGGTAGTGAGAAGGAGAGAGAGAGAGAAGAAGGGAGAAGGCTCACTGATATTCCATAATTCTGCTATTCAGGTGCTTGATTTGCAGTTTTCAAACTGAGTGGTAAGCATTTGTAAGAGAAACAGAATTATGATTTTTTGAGTGATTTTCATGTTTTCCAGGGCTACTTTTCTTAAAGTTATTTTGAATAATAAAAAAAATTACTTTCATCCATTTTGTTCTCAGTTTTTACTTCCTAACCATCTCTGACAACAGCTGTATGCATTGTTTCCTCTCTTTTAAGGTCTCCATTGAGAATTAAAGATGCAGAAAAGCCCTAAAGTTCTTATCCATTTTATGTAAACTGTGTTTTTCTGTTAGAAAAGGAAAGCCAAAGTAATGCATCAGCTACTTCTGAGAAAAACACTTCCTTCACACAGTCAACACGGTCCCTATGATGGAATGTGCCACCATACTAATGCAGCAGAACAGTGACCTCTGGTTTCAGACTGGTGTCGGACCCCAGAAAACTGCAGAATTCTGTGGCTTCTGTGTAGGTAACATCTCCTGACACTCTTGGGGCAGGGAGCACTGTGGCGGGGGAAAGGAGAGGGAGTTGTGGCCCTGATGTCCAAGAACAATTAGCAGCATCAGTGCAGGTGGTGGGCAGGGTGAAGTCAGAAAAGGCAGCTCACTGGGAGTGCTTCTCATCATTTTGGAAGGACCACCACTAATTTTTAATGCAATGTCTCCCCAGCCACGACATGAGCAGCTCTACTTCCAGGCCTTGATTTGTAACAGGCCCCAGTTCACAGCACATTTGAGCATGTACTGAGCTCATCCTCACTCAGCACGTGCTGTAATCCTTGGAAAAGGTAAGTTTAAATATGTGCTTAAGAGTTAAACATTACTTCTGTGGTTTTCTGACCTAGTGTCAGACACACTTGGCTGATCAGAGCAGCAGTATATGCCAGAAATTATCACATGATCTGCCTGTCAGAGAGTAAGCAAGCAGCATACTTACCTAATGGAGCTTTTGAATTTGTTCTTATCACACTACAAAAATCTGTGATAGGCTGTTCTGCAAACCTCCTCTTCCAGTACAAGATGTAGCTTTAAAAATAAGAGGGAGATGATCAGTGAAAAAGGAAACACCAAAAAACTTTCAATAAAAAATTAACTTTTTTTTTTCATGCTCTAAATTCTTAAGTATACCTTTTTTCTTCCTTCATATTAGTTTTCAATTTTATGAAACTAATTCAGTTTCACTTAAACTGGGTTTAACCATGTTGTCAAAGTGAAGAACTCAATAAGCAGATTTGCACCAAGCTTTGCATAAACACTGTGACCTATTCACATCTTCAGACAGAAGTGCCACTCAGATGCATCTTTACTGAAAAGATATATTACAGAGCATTCTCAAATTCCCAAAATATTGTGCTCTGTGCTCTGCAAGATGCAGTCAGGAAGCTGAACCGCAGTAAAAACACCAACTTGACAAAAGTGAGGTTTTGGCAGATCTCCTGTGGTGTTACAGTGAAAGCTGTAGCTTGGCAGACAACTAGAAAGACAGAAAAATGAAGTCCCTGAACACCTGGGGGTAGGACAGCAGACAGAATAAGAAAAGACCTAAACACATCTTGAAAGTTTAACCCATCAACTACAGTTGTTTGAAAACATTCTGTACTATCTTTGTTGGTATTACGGCTGTATCAACAGAACACAACTGAGATTAGATTTCCACTGAGCTACGAAGTAACTGTCTAACCAAGAAGAAATCATCACTTCATTTATATGATACAGTAAACCAAGCAGCTATTGTGCTAATTATTCAGAATTTTACGATAAAAGAATAATCTGAAAATGCTTAAGTGCTTGCCTAAATTTATACTCATGTATGATATAAATCATGTGGGAGTTGGTAAGGTAAAGGCTATTCAATGATTGCTTCTTATCGTGTGCCACCAAATTAGGAAAAGAATAATTAAAAAATCAGGTATCATTATTATAAGAGCATTTTTAAATAGCTGCAACTTTTAATACTTGTGCAATGTGTAAGTTTACTTGCCACAGCTATCACATCCCATAGTGGCTCACATCGCCTCTACCATCTCACCTAATATATTTGAGGACTTCAACTGCAGCAGCCAAGGAATCAGCTCACCTTTCTTTCTGCTACCTCTGACATGGAGAGGATAACCTCTGGTGCTGCAGACAGCTGACCACAATGAAGCCACCACATGTGGCTGAGGCTCATTCAGCAGCATCATCAGATGTCAGGCAGTGAGAGGTGAGTCTTCAGTCCTCCCCCTGCCTACTCCACTCTTTGCAATGCACATTGAAAGAGTTGCTAAACAGCTCTTCCAGACTAAGTCATCCAGCTTTTACGTTTTACATTACAGCACATCTTTGACATAAATGTGCCAATGGAGAGCTTCCAAGAGCTCATTTAATAAAAGTCTGTCCCTTGCACTGAGAGAAATGAACACTGGTACAAACTCACCTGCCCATAAGTGTGTCACGGAAATTACAGTTAAGCGATTTCATATCATAAGACTTAACCCAAAAAATCAATGACCAGATAAAACCAATGCCTTGTGATACTTCCAGGGAGACAGAATGAATGATCATGTTCAGTAATGAAGCATATTCCCCTTATCTCTTCCCTCTGCCCTTATGCCAACTTATCTTTATTCTTCAAAACTAAAAAGAAAAGAAAAAAAAATTCCATTACTATTGGTCTTTTCTGGACTATCCACTTCCTGCAGCTCTGTCAAGAAATGTATTCCTAAGACTGGCTGTAACTCATTGCTAAGTATAAAAATAATACTGTCTTTACAGAGTTGATCCCTGTATTTTCTACACCTTAGTTCAACACTTCAGAATATACTCTATTTTTCGTGCATAGTATCAGACTATTTTACTAATACAGCAATTCAGAGAAAGCACACTTCGGAGCAACTAGTCCATCATTTCACATCCTGGGGCCACTTTCTGTAAGATTTGGCTACCTTCCAATTGCATCAGCAGCAAAAAGAATCTAAATGGGCACTTTTTGAAGGGGTGATTTTAAAATACATTTCTATTAATGCAAAATAATTCCCTCAAGCACGCTTAGACTGGTGGTCCATGACTGAGCAGCTCTGATTCCTTTACTTACCCGAAGATACTAGTACTATCTCCAAAGAACAGTACATTCTCCTTCTGCCTGCCTTCAGCAGAAAAGCAAACAAAAACTACCATCAGTTTTCAATTTTAAGCAATGTTAAGCTCATACATTTGATTAAGGATTTATATGGCTTATGTTTCTCTTTCTAAATTAGATTGTATTATTTCTCTTTTTTTGAGTCTTGATAGACACAAGGTCTTTGACTAACTAGTAACAGAATACCTACTAGAAAACTCATTTTAGTGGAGAAATTATCCGTCTAACACTTAAATACTACAGCAGAACTATCTACAGACTGGCAGGTACTGTCTAGCCTTCCTCCTGGACAATACATTACTGTGGAAAGCAAAATGCCAAGTACCTTGTCTCTGAAGTTACAAGCCAGCTGGGGCCATGCCAGCTACTGAAGGAAGTTAAGAGAGAGAAAGCCAAATGTGACCCTGGTGAGATCTCAATGACACAGCTGTGGAAGGACTCACAGTTGTGTGCAGATCACAGTACTGTAAAGCATGGTTAAGGATTAAATGGGATTTTGATGGAGGAATACTGTCCTTAAAGTAGCACAAACCCATTTCATCCCAGAATGTGAGATACTGTACCGAGGAGCCTCTGTGTACAATACACAGCTTTAGGACATTGTACAGGGGTAGAAATAGTCTTGCCCTACACAAATAAAACCCCACATTAGGAGAGCTGGTTGTCTGAAATGGGCTTTGCTAAAAAACAGCTTTCGAGTTTATACACAACTTGTTGATTAGTGACAGGACCTGAGAAGACCCTAGGATATGTAAAAAAAAAGTCAAACACAGGAAGTGCCACGTATTCTAAAACTGAGCTACCCAGTCCCAGCAGCATCTAGGCACTAGGGAGAGGGAAGGAAATAGGAAAACAACCTTACAGTCCAGCAGCAAATTGCTCATAAAAAAAGTTATCAGAAATCTTCCCACAATGTCTTTTAGAAAAGATGATCTCTACTTTTCCAAAGCTTTCAATAATATCTGCACACATACAAACTCATTTTAAATTATATAACCCTTACCTTCTAAAATCTGCAACCAGTTTCATATCTGCTATGACGAGCTTGTGTTCAATAATCATGTGCTTCAGGAGCTGGTTTTGTTCTGCTAAGATGTAGCATTCTTTGCAGAAAATACAAGGTACATAGGGAGAACTTTCTACTGCATCATCACCACCTGGACTTTCTGGCAGAGACAGAGGCTCCAAAATACACTCGGTATCTAAAATTAAAAGAAAAAAAATTGACTAAGTAAATAACAGTACAGCTGTTGGGAGTACTTTTAGGTAGCACATGTAAAAGCTGTTTGGGTCTCAGTTTTGTTGCATGGATCACTTGAGGAGCAAGATGCTTGTAAGCAGGTTGACTGCATTGATTCCAAGGACAGTGGGAGGTTAGCACAGGACAGTTCTCAGGCGTCTGTCTCAAATGAAACTCCCAGCTGACACCAAGTCAGTCACACACAAGTGCTCTGCTTACTATTAAAGAAATTTTATGATGGGAAATTGACTTTTCTTCTTCTCTCTATCTAATCTGTCTGTTGATATGCAGAAGCTACTCTCTCTGTGGCTCCCTGAGCCATGCTGCTCAGAGCATCAGGAAGGATTTCGACTGTATAGCACAAACTGTTTTGCATGTTAATTTTCCTAATTATACTTTCATTTATTGCAGAAGACTTCTATAATTTTCTGACTGACTCTTAGAAGATATGCATTTGTCTTGCCTTTTCCCCCCCATTAACATCTAATTTACTGTTCCATGACGAAAGACTATCCTTGATAAAGATTACTGCCACATGGACACTTATGCCCACTGGAACACTTTCTAACTGTATAGATGTTGAGGAAGGGGCAGCCATGCTCCATGTGGAAAGGTCAATGGTCCATGTTTGGACCATACTGTCAGACACAGGCTCCTCCACTGACACCACACAGAGGTGAGTCATTGCCCCATGTTGTCCTGGGGTTATATGTGTGTGTTCCCTGTTTAAACAACACTGGTCTAAATTCATAAGCTCTTCCATTGGCATAAATTAATATAATTCATTAAGAAACAGTGACCAAGAGAATTCAACAGTTGGCCCCATTAGCGTAACCAAATTCCAGCTGTCCAGAAGTAAACTGTGGTACTCATTTTCCCAATTAATCATACCTCAGTCTTGGGTTAGGGTTTATTTTGGAAACAAATGCCAATTCCAACCTATCTTCAATTTTAGCTATGTCAATTTTAGACAGAAAAAAGTAAACAGAAAAAAGCTCCCCACATTCCTGCCCTCTTGAAGTCGAAAACTGAAATCATGGGTGTTCTGGACTCTTGTATTATGAAGTTAGCTTGTGCAGCAGGAGAATAAACTCTGTGTCTCTGGATTCCTGTAGTGACATGAACACCTCTGTAGAAAAATGAAATTTCACAGAATGACAAAATGGATGAGATTGGAAGGGAGCTCTGGAGGTCATCTGGTCAAGGAGGACTCTCATGCAGGACCATCTAGGGCTGGTTGCCCAGGACCATATGAAAATAATTGACTCCACAACCTCCCTGGGCAGCCTGTGCCAGTGCCCAGACACCCTCACAGTGAAAAACCATTTCCTGATATTCTGAGGGAACCTCCTGGGCATCAGTTTCCAAAGATATCTGAAGACTTAAGAGAAAGGCCTTCTCTCAAGTCTGTTATTTTGTCACATATGGATTTTAAAATATGCATGGTTAAAAGAGCCTTAATTAATATTTTCCAGATAGAAGGAGCAACTTTCACCCTATAAAAGTCACACATATATGCTATATATTGGCAAGTATACTAAATCTGACAGTCTGGTAACTTGCTCACATGGAAAATTTGAAAAATAATTCTAAATCATCACAGTAATTTAGCTTTTTTCCTAGGAGGATATGTTAATGTATCAGTGCTCTACCCTGCCTTCTACCAAGACTCTGAAATAATCCAAGAAGGGTTGGAGAATCCCATTCAGACACAGACCTGGGAAGCCCCTATAAGTTGTGAGACAAATCTGTGTTCAGGCAGAGGAATAGGCATGGCGAGGGGAACGAGACTTTGCCCCGCAGCAGACGCTGTCCAGCAGTGTCTGCCCCACCAGTGTGGACACGTAGTGCTCCAAAGCAGCCACAGCACACCCAGTGGCTCCCTGACTGGGGTGCTCCAGGGGACTGAGGGTAAACTGGAGCTACTGGAAGCCACAGGTGGCAAAGGGTATAAAACCACAGAAAAACAGAGCTTTATCGGCTCTATGCTGCTCCTGGAAATGCCCTGCACAACTGTTGAGGCTTCTACTTAGGATTTCTGAAGAACAGAACTTCCTGGAAAGGCACTGACTTGACTGAAGGCTGATGGCTGGGTGACACTGAATTCAATTTATCCCATAAAACTAAGCCCTGTGGAAAGATAGCAGCACACAGAGTATGGTATTACCTGGAGCAATGCAGCTGCTGTGCACAGTCTAACACTTTTCTTCTCATAATTTTATCTACATTTCAGCCCATTCCCTTCCCTCAGAAATTTCTTTATTAAACAGGCATTGCAAAAATTGTTCTATTTTGTCCTATTTTAAGAACAGCAGTGGCTACACTATGTGCTAGAGCAATCCTCATGAAAGTGTGAAATCTCTCAAGTAAAATTGATGCAAGAGTCCAGCTCTGTCCATTCTTACAGTCACTTCTGTTGTCTGAAGAAGTGCTAAACCATGTTTACTGAGAAAAGTAGAACTTAATTTCCTTTGCAATTGCTGATGCCAAGCGAGCTAAGAAGATACTCCGTCAGCCAGTTCAACTGTACCCAGTAAGCAGCAACACTGCTTTTTGTTAATTTTTGGTATAGGTCTCTTGCAATGACCTATTTAAACCTTTAGAAATCCAAATAAATAAGCACCTATCTGCCTCAAGAAATCAACTTTCAACAGGTAGCTGTGTACAGCAGGAACTGGTACCAAACTTAGACAAGGAGCCGATACAGTTATTTAGTAAGGGTACTTGTGAATAGCAACCGCTTGGGCTGGAAAAACAGAACCGCTGAGTCTTTAACTGTAGTCATGAGCTGCTGAAAGGAATAAACTGGGGTGAAGATTTGTTTTTTGCTGCCCAAACAGAGTAGCTAATACTAAAAGAGAATAACTTTAGGCTACCAGAGCGGTTTGGTAAATGCAGAAGCTTATGCAATTTCTTTCAAAGCCATTTAAAAGAAGAGGCAAAGGAAAAAGGAATCCATGTAAATGTCTTTTTACTCATCTGCTACAAAAAACACTGAACAAGAGAATAAATGCACAGAGCTGAACAAAAGCACAGCCTTTAGCGTAGCACTTACTGGACTAATGTAGCACAAACCTCAAAACAGTACAAATAAATCTAAGCATAATATTGAAATCTCTGCAAAAGCAGCTAATTTTGTTTCTGTATTTGGAGCAGAGTGGCTACAGGTACTGAATAAAGCTGATAACTATAGCACAGCTCGGGGCTAACAGGGAAACAAAAACTCTCAGATGCATTCTCAGACTCCAAGACTCCCACATGCAGAGACACTTGAAAATGAGGGAAAAGTAGCAAGCTTTTCTGTTAGAATCTACTGCAACAAGAATAACTTCACAGGGGCAGATTAAACATCCCTCTAGTGCATGTGCCCTAGCTGACAAGGGTGAGAAGCAATTACCTAGGAATAGGGCAAACAGTGATCACACAAATAGAACAGTCTTCCAGAAGTCTGAGTATGGAGAGTTTAAGTCAAAGGCTATATGAGCCCCTCAGTTAAGTAGCTTTTATTTTTTTACTCTCCATTGACTTATTCCTGCACTATTTGAAATTGTTGGTCTTTCAACACCTACAAAAACTTGCATCAAATTATCATGTTTTCATAATAGCCCTTTATTCCTTGATGTCCTGGTTCAACTCAAGGCTAGTTCTACTTGACCTTTCATGTACGGTGGTAAGAGATAGCTTGAAAATGTCAAGTGGAAGAAAATATGTTTCTAAATCATCACAGATTTCTTATTTTTCAATCTCTCCTCTCTTTACTTTTTATTTCTCGTATTTTGCTCGCTGTTAGGATTGTTGAATTAACCACTGAATTCTCTTCAATGATCCAAAGTCTCCTAAGTTGTGAATCAGGTGTTAATGCACAAGACAGTGGTCATATTCTTTGTGGGTTCACTCCTGTGTGTTACTCTGCCTTTGTTAACAGTGACTAGCATTTTACTGGGTACAATTTGCTCTAACATGAAATTTCCTGCAATGCTTCAGCTAGCCTTCCTGCTTACCACTTAGGAAAAAAAAAAGTGTATTAACAGCAAAATATATCACCCTTCCTATTGTGTCTGTGATGAACAGCACAGGACTCATGAAACTCTCTATGAGAAGAGGCCCCTATAAAACACATCCATTAAGTTTTGGATGAATCATGTTGTTGCCCCTGAGTTTTTCTTCTCCACCCAATAGAAAAACATCATGACTGTTATGCAAAGAGATGTCCCAAAGGCTTCACAGAAAGCCCTCTGAACTCAGGAACTAAGAAAATCCCTTTCTCAATCACAGCACTGGCAGCTGACACCATGTTGTTCAAACTTTAACAGGAGAGATAAAACTAGGATCTTCAACAGCTAATTCAGAGGTAAAAAAATGTAGATTAGTAGAAAGAACACAGGAATACATTCTTTGAAAACTAAGTTCTTCGGGGGAAAATAAAATAAATACTTTGAAGATATTTGAGAATGAGATGGTATAGAAAACAATTTATTTTCAAAACTAGAATAAGCACTGTTTTTATCATAAGCACCTCGTACAATGGATTTCTGATCCCTGAACAGGGACTGTACACACCATCAAAACAGTGGGAAAAAAAAGTAAATTAAAAAAGGCTGCCTCTTATAGAAATTATATGGCTTTATTTTATTTTAGGAGCTGTTATAATATAGACTAGTTAATCTTCACAGTTAGTGAAGCAACAAGATGAAAATGGATTAATTTTCCTTACTGGAACATTTTTTACTTTTGAATACAATTATTCTGAGCTCCAAACCAATGTTCATTTGCACAATTAAGTAAACGTTACACCCACACAGTTATAACACAGACTACAGAACAGGCAATGTACTCCACCTGCACAATCACACATGCAATTATCACAAAGCAATATGCCATGCAATTTTATGGCCAATACAACAGATATTATTATCAGAAAGAAAAGGAAGGAAAGATTCAGCATTTGAATGGGAGTTTTGAAAAGCAAGGTCCCCAGAGATGGTTTAGCCAGTGTAACTGCTTGCTGCCACCAAGAAGCAAGCATATTGGTTTTGTCTCATTAGGGACAAAGTGATGATGTCTCATTATCCTGTCTCATTATCCTGTCCTTCTCCACCTTATCCCACCGCTCCTACCATTGCCCTTCTGTTTATGCTGGTTCCCAGGCTTGCCAAATCCTTTGATGAGTCAATCCAACCCTTTACCATTAAGAACCATTCCTTCCTTTCTTTTTGCTCAAGAATGTTGAAAATGCTCACATAAAGAGTCCACCAAGGGCAAGAGCAAACTAAGGAGTGCACGGTGAGAAGCAGTAAGGTGAAACAGAACCTTCCTCTCAGCTTCCTCCTCTCTTCTCAGCTTTACAGCCTCAGCTGTCTCACACAATTTTAGCATAAGCCTGCCACAGTGTGCAAGGTTTCTTCAAAGGCATTACAGGCAAAGGAAAAGAAGCCACTGAGATTTTATCACTGCTTCCTAACAACGACTCAGCACTGGCTTCAGTTTGCAGATCCATTGTCGTCAGCATGGGCACACCCAACACACTAAATACAGTGTGGAGCTCTTGTGCTCAATTCTACTTAGTTGCACATCTGAACTATCTGAACTATCTGCTTTGACTAGCTCTGGGTACAAACTGAACACTGCTGCATTCTCTAACTAGAAAGTGGAGGTATGTGGGTTCAGATAAATGAACTTCACTGTTGGAACTCTTCACTCACACATCTTGGCCCTGAGGTGCAACCTGCAGCCATGCCTCAAGGGCCAGAGCTCAGGGAGCAGCAGACTCTTCCAGCAGACAACCAGCAAGCTCAGGCAGAAACTCCATAAACCAGTCTGCAGGGAATGCTGAGGACAGGGGCACTCACATCCTGCTTTCTGAAGCTTTGCCATAGATAGAAAGGAATGGGAGTCACAGGACCAGAGGAAAAGGAGGTAAGTCCAAAGACAAGGGTTTTTAACTAGGGAAGAACAAATCGATCTATTTTAAAACAGATTAATTGATTTACTATTAAATGAAGAATACTTCGAAAATTCAAGGCAATGCAAAATCTGAGAATTGAAATGATGAAAAAGCAATTCATACAAGTTTGTTTAAGACATATTTATGGCTGTCCTGCCATTTTTCTATAGTCTACAGCATAGCAACAAGGCCTTAGGCTGAGGACTTTACGATGCAAATATCCCACTGTTGGTAACACAAGGATAATGAAACTAAATAAGAACATCTGCTGGAATGTTAAGTGTCTTTCTAATTAAATCCAATAGTTGAATGGAACAATTCATTACCAACAAATCTGGTTTATTATCTCATTAATACAGCTGGTTAATATTATGAGATTAGTACAAGAACTTGAAATGATCCTAAAGCAAAAATGAGCACAACGAAGACATAGTGGTGAATACAGGAGTCCAAATAATGAGCAGAAGATGGGTTTTCCGACATGCAAAGAACAAAGGGAAGAAAGAATGACAGGAAGACAAAAGACACCTAGTCTGGCGTCTCCAAACCTGGCACTCCACACTAGCAGCCCAACAGATGCCAAATGGAAAACAAAAAGGCTGAGCACCCTCCCCCAAGTTCTCACTGATTATGTGGCAAAACCATTTAGTAGCCAAAATGACCAAACCCCTACAGAGAGTACACTGGGGAACCAACCGGTATTCCTATAGGTAATTCTGCATAAAAGAGTGCTGTATTTAAAACTCTTTAGGAAATGAGCAGTTTTAAAGCTTTGTCTTGGAATCAATTGTTTTTGAGATGATAAAAAAGTATCGAGAAGGATCAGCCTGACACTCAAAATACATACATGACAGCTTCCCTGGTTTGCAGCCTTGGCACTGCAGCATCTATTTGTTGGCACAGAGGCATTCCCTAATTTGTGGTCATATTCTTGGAAGCAATTTTATACTGATTACAGGATTTTTCCTTTGTTTTCCAGAGTACAAAAGATGGATGACTAATGACTTGCCAAATAAACAGTAGTCAAAGCCAAAACTCAGAATAATGAAAATAAAACACCCTGTCATGGTCCTCACCAATACTACATGCAAATATGTTTCCTAGTGAAAGACGAATCAATGTACATAATCTTCTCCTACCTCAATATATTAAAGCCCTCAAGTACTTCTATTAAGTTAAATTAAGTCTGAGTTCATGAGGAATTATTTAGCTATTACTCCCGCTTGTTAACACACTATGAATGATATTTAGTTAAAGTGTCCATGTGCTCTAGGGGACGACACATCCTGTAGCTTCCTCTAAGATCAATCAGTCACAGACCTGCCTGTTTTTCATTGAATGCAAATGAGCACTTCAAAAGAACACTTAATCCTGCAGCTAAAGCTTGTCAGTTTTACAGAAACTGTACATATTCTGTAGCATTTGCTGTCTAGGAATATGAGAATTTTATTCCATTTTATTCCAGTTAAATGACAGCTTTAAGAAAAGCTGTAAGTTACCAAATCCTAATAACTCAGAATAGAGTTTCTATAGAGCAGGTGTCTGCTGGGAGCTGGAACTAACAGAAATACAACTGTGCTTAATAGCCATATTTAACAGGGCTGCTCTGTCGGGGAGCTTAGGATGGTGCAGTTTCATTAGCATTAACAAGTGTTGCTATGGGTACCGCAGCACAGGCATCAGAACACAACTGAATAGGACTGCAAAAGTGATTAATAAAAATGTGAAGTGTTGGAATTTTAATAAAACAAAACCAATGTGCTTGCCAATAAGATCATGTTTAAATAATAGACTACATTATTGCCCAGTTCAGCAGCAGATACATGCCACTGCTTGTTGTCTCTCTGCTGGAGCCCAGGCAAACCCCCACATCTGTAAAGACCAGAGCAAACCTACTGCTCCCACACAGAGGGACACACGTGCCCACACACACACTAATGAAAGTGACCCTAATAAGTATTCATAACAATATTTAAGTGCTGATGTTAATCTGCAATTTATAAATATTTAACACACTACAGTAAGTTCTATTGCAAGCTCAGAGCCATATAATGCCTCATTCCTGGGCAAATGACACAGACTTACATTAGTGAATCTAAATTCAGACTTACATCTGTATCTAAATTCAGGGTTTCATATTTTGGTCATAAATATGAAACAATATTTACCTACTTCAGAATTATATACTGAATAATTTTATTAGACTTTTTAGAGCTTCTCTGATTTCTTACGACTATTGTTAAACAAAATTTCTGTTTACTTTTCCTTGTTTTAGTGTGATCACATGACTTGGTAGACATGGAGAGCTGAGATCCCTATTATGTACTAAAATAAGGGATTAGAAGCAATGATTAAACTCTAGACTATTATCTGGAAAGATTAACAAAGTAATTATGTAGCCTGAAACTCAGAATGTTGAGTTACAAGAAGAGGAAGAAAATATTCAACAGAAGAATTTGAAATGGAAGGACAAAAGTGACCATCCAAGTTCTGCTTTTGTACTTATCACCCAAATCTAACAAAAATTAGCAGCTTTTTTCTGATAAACTTGCTACTTAGTACAAATGCATACCAACGACATCATAATAAAGCATAAACAATGCTGTTGAAATTTAAGGTATAAAGATTGAATTTCTGCTATTTTCATATGAAAATTTCTGGGGGGAAAAAAGAAGAAAAAAATAGAAAAAGAGTGCAATTTTGTGACAAGGTGATCTAGACCATAATTTAAAAACATTAAAAAATACACACTGGAAGGCATAATAAAAAAATGTATATGCAAATGTAGTACTTGTGTATGTTACCACTGCCACTGCTCTGTTTAACCCTCTGCAAAGAGCAGCAAGCTGGAAAAAGGCAAGTCTTAATTTACATTTACTGTGTCTGTGACCTTAGCTCTCCCAGAAAGGAAGGGTCTTAATAATGTGTTTAATATGGACGGTAATACTTCATTGCTACAATTTATCTTTGCAGTGCCTTTAACAAATACCGTACTCAGCCTAGTAACTTCTATGCCAGCATTGCCATGTAAAGCAGGTTAATTACTTTACTCTCTACTTTTTATCATGACCATGTAGTAGTGATCAATAATGCTTTATTACAAGGATTTTCCTTTTCTTGTCACATATTCTTTTCCTCTAAAAGGATTCAATTTCCAAGCACGTTTATCCTTTTGATGTTAAAAGAAGTGCCTCGTGGTCTTTTTAAACAATTGCTTTACACTCTGTAACTAAAGGGAAGACTGTGTGATTTGCCTTAAAAACATAAAGCCTGCTTTAGCAGTTCCTGCAAGACACCCCCACATTATCATGATGGGAATTTCTACCATGCCCCTAAACATTTGCATTGCAGGGTTTACAAGTTTTCCACTGGTAGACTTCCCCTGAAAAAGGCAAGTATGTGGAAAAAACAACTATAAATAGTGTGAAACTTTTATTTTAAATATCACTCTAATATTTTCAGACTCATATAACCTAGAACTAACCTCAAAATGCATCCTGAGAGGTCTCATTTTTGGCATCCTTGTGTGTGTGGGTGTCATAGAACAGGCTGAAATCTCTCTCAGATATTCTGACTGAGCTTCCTGACACACAGAGAGCCTTCAAGGCTGAATCAAGTGAATGTTGTACTTAATGAAGAATCCGTATGAGGAAGAGGTCCTGTGATGTTAGAACCTCTGTGGTCTGTTGCTGCTTTCTCAGTGACCTGGAGCTTTTCCAGATGGAGAATAGCAAAGTAAGTTGTTTCCACTTTTAGAATCAAACCTCTGTAAACTGGTATTCAAACTGGAAAAAACAGTGGCTCAAAAGGAAAGTTCATTATATTGTGCAGCGATGTGAATCAACATAGTTCAGCCTAACTGATATCATGATTCAGGAAAACAAAGCTTTGATTGTACTTCAAATAATCCACTATTTATACTTTACACATACATTTTTGAAAATTATTTTGAGAGGAAAGTATTTTTAAGTCATGGCTCAAATAATTATGTCTTACAGATCCCAGGGACATCTCACAGCAGGCTATATAAAATTTCTGTGAGCGTATTCTTATATTGCACCAGAGTTTGAAATAAATATTTCTGTGATACTGTCCTCCATGCATTAATTTAACATATAACACAGATCTTGACTTCCTAAGTATGATATATGCTTACTAACTGATACTGCTAATGTAGCTTGTGGGCATGGATGATATAGTAATTGAAATTAACTTCATCAAGAAACAGAATTAGAATGTTTGATTTAGTGATACAACTTGTTTATATTTTTCAGGCAACATTTTGCCAACTGTATAAATACATGCAGGCTCCTGAACATTAAATTAGTACAGTAATAACACAGACTGCATGTTTTCATTCCATATAAGACAAAATCAAATTAAAACCTCCAGCAGGATGGTTTTTTCTACATACTGGTCTTTAGAGAAAAAGCTCTATCTCATTTATTCATGCATTATGGAGTCAAAATTCAGTGCTGGCACACTGGTCAAGACAAATGCCAGCAAAATGCTCCTCTGACAGCAGTATCACTTAGAACTGCACACGTTTGTTTCACAACCATTGCTGGGTTTATATTGTGAACCTTGTGCACTTCCACCATGGGACTCACAGGCCTACCCTGGGGCACATGCCAGGAACTTGGCATGAAGTTCTGGATGGGAGGGGGCTGGGCCAAGCTTCCCTATGCTGCCCACCAGCCCTGTGTCTTCTCTTGCACCTCAGCAGAGCTCTGACCCACACTGGGATCTGGCAGCTCCCGATCACTCTCCAGCTGCATTGTGCATTGGCTGGGTTTACAGATCAGTTTTGGGCATATGAACAGGATTTGTTTGGAGCCCAGGTACATGAAAAATGCATCCCAATCCTTAACAGAAATGCCTGGGTCTAAACCAAGGGGCTGTTTGGTGCGGGAACACACACTCCATGTAATCCAAAGCAGAAATGCCAAACCATGCAATATAGTTGCAGGACTGTGGCACCTTTATCTGTGCCTTGTGATTTGTTCAGATGAACAGAGCCACAACATACCACAAAAAATCATGAGGTTGAAACAGATGGTGTGCCTTTATCTGTCTGTACCAGAGGGATAAAGAGAAGGCATTTAACCTGCTACAACTACACAGGGCAAGTAGCTACTCCTTGGGTACAGAGTCTCTGAAAACAAATGGGAGGATGACATCTCAATGAGCAAGAATCAAACAGAAACAGCGGGGCCATTTCACTCTGGTCACTGCCTGCGAGTCATGAAAATCAGAGAAAAATACACAATTTTTTTTTTTTAAAAAAAGACCAATTGGAAGACATGGTCCAGTGAAAACAAAAGGTGAAAATATCAAAAGGAAAGTTTAAAGAAACACAGTACAAAGCACAGACAGGTGTCTATGGACCACCAAAGCTGCTGACAAAACACCTGCTACAATTTCTAACTTAAAGGTCTACTATAGCAGAATATTAGGATAGAATGGCAAACAAGCAGTGACCATGGAAACACCTACTGAAAAATCAGGTCTTGGGATCAACGACTGGACTATTGCAGCTAAACCATTTCCTATGGAAACATTAAAAGTTAACATGTACTGCTATGGTTTGAGTTGGAGGGGACCTAAAAAGAGCACCTGGTTCTAACCTGTGCACAGCCATAGGCAGGGTCGCCACAGGACAATTTCAGTTTGGTTATATGGTTTTAGTGGTACTGACTAATACATTATTTAATACAACAATTATCAGGTCATTGAACCTTGCCTTTTCCTATTCAAGTGACTGTCATTAGGTTCTGTAGACAACAACTCTGCAAAGAAGAAGAACTCTGCAGACTTTTACAAACATTTCCCTGATTTCAGTGAGACACTGGTCAGGATGATGTGGCCAGCTCTTCAGAGGCACAGATCTGCTTTAAAGTTGTACAAAACTCACCACATTTTTTTCTCCCACTTCTTGAATGTCATGTCCTTTCCTGCATTGTGTTAGGCTTTTATTGATGCAATATTTAAAGCTACTTTAAAAAGCCCACAGAAAGACATTCAAATGCTTTCAGGCTTTTCTCCTGGTTTCAGCCTGCTGGGAGTTTGTGGAAGAGAGAGAATGTGAAGCAAAAACCTCAGAGAGAGACTGGGAACAACTGCAGTTTTAGGATATAAATGGTCCCACAAAGTTCCAGAGTTCCAGCAGAGGTTTCAAGACAGGATATGGTGGAAGAAAGCACACAGGGCTGGGAAAGGTCATCAAGGCTGTTTGGACAGACAAATTTAACCTATACTGAAGGTAAATACTTAACACTTGTAATTTCATAATACTTAAGTTTTTTTCTTCCTTTCCTACTGTTCATATACACAACCATATGATAGTTTAAACCCTACATCCCTTCATCAAGAAAGCTGGCTAAAGCCTCAAAGGGTGAGCTCTAAGACTGTTTATATGACAGGCACACACTGTGGCAGTCATCACTGCTAGCAAGAACCTACAACTTCGGTGCTCTTCCAGACAACCAGTACTCCCCAGTAAAAACAAAGCAATTAACAAGGTGCGTCAATAGGCATAACAAATTATCCTGGCATCTGTGTTACACTCAGATAGTGTAACACTGAAGTACCTCTCTGGCCTATACCTCTACATCTAAATAAAGCAAGTCCACATCGATTATTTTTTCAAGTGATAAGAAAGCCTTTTTGGATAAGAATCAGATATTTGCCAATACAGAAACAGTTTAAAGGTCTTCATCAGTCTGAGGACTGATGAAACACCACTCACTCTTGCTCCACTGAAGGTAACAGAAAGGCTGAGCAGAGGTTTCACAGAACTTGGAAGGCTTTAACATGCGAACAAGTTACCATGTTTAAGCAGTGTACCTGCTCACCAGGCAGTTTGAAGCAGCACACTTCTAACTGAGCTCTGGTTAGAGTATAGAGGAGCTGATATTCCATGGTTTGTTCATGTATCAAAGTCTTTACTTGCTACTGAGCAGGCAAGAATTGGCTTAGACTACTAGAATGAAATACAAAGATAAAGACCATCCATCCTTGCTTTTAAGCTATGAAAGTTTTCTGAATTCAGAGAAAACCAAACAGCAAGTCTTTACTGGGTGTTTTTGGGAAATACAACATATCCTATGCCTCGTGCTAACAGAAATTACACATTAATGCCGATGAGTGAGGATGCACCTTGTCTTCAGACAAAATACACTGCACATTTGCAACACAATTATTTGTAAAATTATGGCAGGAATCACAGGCACTTCAGATCTCTATTACCAACCAATACAATCCATCACTTTTATTAAGCCATTATGATACATTTAATGAAATATTTAGTTTCACTTGTATAGTCTCCCATCGTCAGGTATTTAAGAAATGTGAACTGAAGGCTAAAAACACTAAAATATAACTGCAACAGTTACATGAAAGGATTCTGCCTCTTTAATTTTCAAGCAGAGAAGCACATAAAAGGTGACTTCACAACAATAATTTAGTAATTTCCAGTCCTCCAAAAGACCCACTTACTTATCAGTTAAACATTTCAAATTACTTTGAGATTGGATTTTTAATTAAAAATCACAAAAAAGGCTCTTAAAACATTTTTAAATAATACTGCTTTAGGAGATCCATTCTGGTAATCATATTAAAATAAATTGTGTTGCACTTCCAGAATTAATTAGTGAACCTGTCCTCCAGGTGTAATTGCTAATTGTTCAGTTCACAATGATTAATCTGCATCCTTTACAGAGCTTATAATGCCTACTAGTAATCTCCTCTCTCTGCCCAAAATCTGTAGTGTGGTGGAAGCCTCAGGTCTTGAAATCCTCTACTGCACACAAAGATTTAACCTGAGAAACAGATCACCGGTGGTATTCTGGAAGCTTGAAAGTGCCCTGTGGGAAAACAACTGAGGATACAACCACATATGTGATCATTTGGAATTGGTGGGGGTTTTTAAGGAAGAGTACTGAGAGGATATCAACCTCTAAACTAATGCAACAGAAATGGGCAGATACACGTGGGCTGCTCACCAGGCTAAGGCCTGAAGATCTCTCCTGAATGAAGAGACGAGAAGAGGCAGCTGTGTGCTCAGGGCCATGGCTGCTCTGTCACCTTGCTGGAGTTTTCACCCACAGACACAAGCAGCCAGCAGCTCCCCATTCACCACCATGCATGCTGTGGATATTTCAGAGAGGAAGGAGGTAAAGCACTCAGTCTGACCTGAATAGAG
Source organism: Cyanoderma ruficeps (assembly GCA_008694505.1). Taxonomy (NCBI): domain Eukaryota; kingdom Metazoa; phylum Chordata; class Aves; order Passeriformes; family Timaliidae; genus Cyanoderma; species Cyanoderma ruficeps. The sequence goes on from VZDJ01004378.1 coordinate 8,622,753, forward strand.
GCGGTAGTATAAGGAAGCAGGGGCTAGGAAGGCGTTTAGTCCACCAGTTATTTGATTAAAGCCTATTCCGTATAAAAGAAACAACAAATAACAAGGAAAGCGGTAGATTACACACAAATATTAACGAACAGGTGAAAACAGACATCAAGTTGTCTCTGCCAATATGGGAACTAATGGCATTAAAGGAACTACTCACACATACTTGAACAGAGTCAGGATGAACTTCTGTCACTGATATGAAAGGGGAAACGTGATTATCACATATACTATGGTATTTTTGAGGGTGTTTGTGGATGGGATCAGAAAGTGATAGTGGGATTTTGTATACTTTATGAAGAATTTAGTGGTGGGGGGAACAGAGAAAGGGAAGGCGTAGGGGGGCAAGCGCCAGGCAATGGAGATAGGGAGTGGAGGAAAGAATAAAAAGGGCAAGCTGTATTTAAACAATGGGTAAGCTTCTCTGATCAAACCCAGCACCTGATCACCTCTTCTCCTTCTTCTTACTAAATCCTTAACTACTCTTCTGTGCAATTCACCCTCTGTTCTATATGTGATACTGCTGCAAAGTCTAAGTGCCAGCAACTGCAGAAGATGCTGCAGCTCTCAAGGTCTGCAGGTCCAGGAACCAGCAACTGGAGGGACCACAGTGTATCTATGTGTAATTTGGTAGCAATGTACGTTTGTACCAAACTGCAGAAGCCAGTGAGTAGAAGAGCTGTGTCTGGGAAGATGCAAGGAGCCCAGGGCCTAGCTGTGAGCACAGTGGGTGCCTGGAGACAAAGTCCAGTCAACGAACTAGGACATTATTCTAATATTTGAGGGATCCATGATTGTGGGGTACATGTGAGACAAGGGCCTATGCGTGTATTGATTTTGATAGCCAACACCAAGTTGCTAGCAAAAGGAGGAAACCTCCATGCAGGCTAAGGGAGCCCACGCACAGAATTCCGAGAGGTTTACGAGACATGGTAATGTTCAAGGGATCCATGAATGCATCTGTCCTTCTGAATCAGACAGTGAGGGTGCCTACAGTGTTTTCACTATAGACTTCAGTCCTGGTCAGTCTTTGCCACCTCAAATGGGACTCAAAAGTACCAATCTCATCTTGTGGAGTACCCTCCACATCTTGAGAACTGGCTTAAAGGCAGGGCACAGCCACATATAGTGCTGCTGTTGCCATTTCTCTCACTGCCTGGCTCTCCCAGGGAAAGGAAATCAAAAAGGGAATAAGAGGTTTACCTTTCTTTCCCAGAGGTTGCTGCTGCGGAATCCCTTTAATCAGTCCTTCAGCAGGGCTACCCTGATGCATGCATGAGCACGGCCTAAGGTGTCCCACAGCACTGTACCCTCTAATGCAGCTTGGAGTACCAAATGGAAGGACTATGTCACTACAATGCAGTTGTCAGGAGTTACTGATGACCTGGGGACATAATTTAAGAAACACTTGTCCATTCCTCACCCTTAATGTCTGAGCCAGTGGCTGGGTAGGTGGCCCAAGGTCCAGAAATGGACTTAGACTTAAGAATTCACACTGATACACAAAGGGGCCTGTGAACACAGGAGTGTTTGCAAATCTAAAGAGGAAGACATCCATTAACCTGTGTGGAGAAATCTTTTGGGAATGAGAGTACATGGGACTGCCTTCCAGTGACCAGGAATGAGAAAACCCTGGATTCCAGAGTCCACTGCACTGAGCAGCTCTAATAGCATCCTTAACAGAACTTAAGAGTTGAGCAAAAGAAGCAATGGCTGCACTATCAGGAACAAACCAGCTGTCACTGCAGCATCCTCTAGGTGGAACAAAAAAAAAGCAGATGTGCAAGACCATTCAAACTTTTGTTTTCCATAGTAAACAGAATATTCTTAAAAATGGGGTATGAGAGAGACATGGAAGGAATCATAGTAACATGTTGTGCTTGGACATGGTGCACCCCAGCAGCACGTATTCAAACGCATTTGAGCACAAGAAGACCTTGAGTAGGAAAACACAACTGTCAGAGTGCTGACGAAACAATGAAAGACACACTTCCAGAAAAAAATACTCCTTTTAAAATCCTTTGACAGACACAGTAAGAAGTGTTGGTATGTAGCATAATTATTGCAGACTGAACAAACTGTACTGTGGACAGTGATATATTTATTAAAAGCCACTTGGTGAGGGCTGCTGGGAGGAACTAACTAGAAAGCAACACTGTCCTGGATTAGAATATAAAAACACAGGCATTCCTGTAAATAGCATCAGCAAACGAGGAAATAGTATGTTATTTAATTTTCCTATATGCTGCCTCCAAGTAAGTGACACACCTCACGTGCACATGTGAGTACAAGATGTTGCCAGAGAGAATAGTTTTGTAGAAATTAAACCTCTGAATGAATAAGGATTTTGTTCAGAGGCAGAGAAATGATAAATATTAGGGTGGGGTATTTCTTTGCCCACAGGCAGTGTGATTTATACTCTGAAGATCTCTTGACCCTAAAAGACTGTGTTCTAAACAAATAATTTTGAAAAGGCTGTTTGAGCTATTGGGCACTCTTGCCTTTGTCCAAGGGAAGATGTTAATACTGAAGTCAGTCACGGTTAACATGAGAGACAGCAGTTACAAGGCCAGAGTAAAATTTTATGACTCCCAGCCAGCATGCTGGCAGACCTGTCTCATGGGGAGATGAAGTGCCTGGATGTACATGGAACTCTATAGGCTGACATAAAAGTTAATTTAGCCTGACACCTATTATTTTGATTTTCAACAGTGATTTTTACATATTTCATTACCAAGAGACTCCAAATGATCTGCCAGGGGATGCAAAGTGAATTTGGGAGCAAAGACAGAGAAAGACAGACTAGTCCACTAGTCATTTCAACGAGTGTTTCTGCTCAGTAAAAGGAAAACAGTATAGGCCTCTGAATTTCCATTTTCCTTAAAAAATTTCCTTTTTTTCTTTGGACTGGTGCCAATGTCTTTACAAGAGTTTTCTGAAAAAACCTCAGGGTAACCTCATCATCTCCAGCAGTCCACAGACCTATGTATACACAGAAAAGTTGCGCAGACTGGCACACGTTCTTTACAACAGTTTAAACAGCACAGCTTTGCCTCCGGGTGCAATTACACCAGTGTGGAAATGCTCTAAAAGGGTCTGGCTTCTCATGTATGAGCTTCTGCCAACACACCGCAACACAGAAATAAGGCAAGAGTACTGCTTTAACTACTAGCATAAATTGATAGTACTTTTATGACTAGAATAAGGACACATACTAGACAAACAACACAACTGTCACTTAAAAAGACCACTCACTATCAATGACTCAAACACAGAATAAAAGTGCTCTAACTGCAGGTTTGAAACTGCCTGCTTGCACATGACTTCCTTTCATTGTGTCCTTCACACTATTAATGACTGGACAGCAAAAGTTAAAAGCCAACCTAAACTGAAAGCTACTTTCTTCTCTTAAATGTGAAAACATTAAACTGTTCTTTTCGTTTGGACGAATGAATAAAATACGAAACTAAATAAACCCATAAAATCTCTCCACACCACTTTAGAATAATGACTTAATTGGAGAACACTTTTCTAAAACCAGACACGCTCATGTTAGAGACAATTTGTACCTGGTAAGGCCTGCAAAGCAACATCATTACCATCAGTTTTCTCCCTTCTTTTTGTCTGTATCTTTCCACAGGACCAGAAGATATAACTTAGGTTGTTGCTCCTGCCTCAAAATACCCAGGTTTCTCTTAAAAGGACCAGTGTAGCCTGAGAATTTCTTGCAGTTTATCTACGGTGAGCTCTAGCTAAGCTACTTCCAGGAGGGTGCAGACAAACAGACTTCTCGACAAAGACACAACCCCTGCTGTTCTTGCTGCTTAGGGTACCTGGCTTATCCCTGCAGTAATTCCCCACGGTCCATTTGTGCTCCTCGCTGTGCACCGCCTGCTTTGCATTATCTCTGTATATGTGTGTGTTGCCAAGTGAGAAGCCGAAATGCTTTCCGGACCATCAGCTCCACATCCCACTGCTCTGGCGCGCTGCCCGCATCAACTCCCTCTCCACCCCGACCCACTGTTGGAAACTCTCCCTGTGCCCGCAGTTCCCTGCGCCAAACGTGGAAGGACTGGCATCGGTCGGACCAAGGCGACTCACGTCCCCGTAATCAGCGTCCGGGGAGGGTCCGGGGCTCTCCTCGGAACCCCGCTCCAACGGGCGACAAGCCAGCCCCACCGCGCCGGGCCCTGGCGCTCCCAGATGCCCCACACGTGTCCGTCGCTCCCCATGCCAGGGATGCCTGCGCCAGCCCCGTCCCACCGTCCAAGCCGGGATCGCGGACGGGAGGGGAGCGGGGGAGCGCAGTGTGAGACCCCCACGCCTCCCGCAGCGCACTCACCTCCCCGCGCTGGCGGTCCCACAGCCCCGCGGGACGCGGCCATGCCGCCGCCGCCGCCGCCGCCGCCGCTCCGCCCGCCCCGGCGCGGGGCGGCCCCCGGGAACCGCGCTCCGCCCTGCTCCGCCCCGGCGGGGAGCGCGGGGCCAGACGGGGCTCGTAGTCTCTCCCGCGGCCGCGGGCGACGAGGGGCGCGGCTGCATCGAGGCACTACGTTCCCCGGCGTGCAGCGGGACGGGGAATATAAGTGGCTGGCGGCGAGCGCCTTCAGTCAGTGCGCCCGCCCGAACAATGCCTTCGCCGCCGGGGCCGGGCAGCCGCGGCTGATCGCGGCGGGAGCCCCGGGCAGCGGACGCGCTTGCCGGCCACCGCCGCTCCCGGCGGAGGGGCTGGCGGGGGAACGGGCGCTCGCACGCCGCGAGCATGTGGATACCCACGGAGCACGAGAAGTACGGCGTGGGTGAGTGAAGAGAAGGCGAGCGGGGCAGCGTAGGGTCGAGGAGCGGCGCTGCCGGCGGGGAGCGCATCCCGGGCAGAGCGGGCTCGCCCCGCGGGGCGCTGCCGCCGTTTCCCGCTGGAGCGAAGGCAGCGCCCTGCGCCTGTGAGTGCTGCGCTGGGGGCCGAGGTCCCGTCAGGGCGCGGGGGAGCGGCCCCTTCCCCGGGGGCACAACAAAGGGCGGCCGATGCCTGAGCCGCGGCTCCGGCATCCCCCGCCGCTGCCAGGGGATGGGGCAGGGGCCGGTCCCCAGTCTCCGAGGCGGGCGCTCGGTTCTCCCCGCCGGCGCTGGGTGAAAAGGCTGACGTTTTCCGGGAAACAAAGCAGCCTAAAAACATCCCTGGGAGTGGCGACCCATTGATGGGTCGGTGAGAGACGGTGTCCGCCGGCGGCCCGGCAAGGAGCGGCAGCGGGGCTGCGGGCATTGTTCGCGCGTCGGGGGTTTTGTCGCTGCTTCGCTGGAAACCAGACAAAGTGTCGCTTGTGGGAGCCGCGCTGCCTCGCTTGTTTGCGCCCCTCTGCCCAGTGTAGGGCTCTGAAGTCCGCGGGTTTGACTTGCGGAGTGATCGGAGAGACTCGCAGTGATTTTATTTTTCTTGGCACCGCCTACGCCAACACCCGGTGAGCGCCGGCCGCTCGTCCCGGACAATAGCCCCCTGTGACGCGGCTGTAGCTGAACTGTTGTACAGACCTGCCGGCGTAGCAGGCAGCTCCCCGTATGTTTACATCGCATTTGAGCGCTGAGTTGTTCATATTGGAGAAAAGCGGGAGGAGCGCGGAGCCCTCCTTTGTGTGTTGTGTGTGTGTACCAGCGCTGTGGCGAGCCGAGAGCGCGGGGCCGCTCCGTCCCATCTGGAGTTGAGCCCAGATGTTGCTGCCTTCCGAATGCTGAATTACACAGATCATCGATGGTTTTTTTTGGTTTTTTTTCTTGACTTCTTTATTTGTCAGGTCGCAGCCGGGTTGCAAGATATTGATTAGTCTTGCCACCCGCCTTTCTTTACAGGGCTGGGCAAGAGGCTTAAAAACCACTCTGGGACTCTCTGGAATGGCATGCTGGATATTAGCAGTCAAGTATTTCAAGCTGCAGCCCTCGTCTCCGTCTATTTGTTATTTATTTTTATTTTTGATCCTAGTGTGCTGTTTCACAACTAAAGCACTTGCCCCCCGCCCCCCCCATATATGAGCTAAAAATCACTATATTTCTTATACTGAAAACAAACAGATAAACACTGTTCCCCCTATTTGAATAACCATCCCATCGTTGCTAGACAATTAACAGATATCCCTTAAGCAAGCTTTTCTACCTTTAATAACCCTTTTCAGGTACTTGGAGGTGAATTGCTTTTCAGCTCTGCCTTGCTTGCCAGAGCTGGTGTCACTGAAATCTTACTCCAGTTGCATTTTCTCAATAGAGAGCTTCCTTTGGATCAACCAGAAAATGTGGTCCATTACAAAGATTGTCTTTATTTGTGCAAATATTATATAGTCACCAAAGCGATGCGTATTCTTATTTAAATTCATTTCCTGGTTTTCAGTGATTTGGCTTCCAAAGGCTATTCAAGATAGTAACAAAAAGCCGCTGTTCAAATTGGTTTCTCTGTACCCCTAGGATGGGAATGATATTATCGTTCAATATGACTTGCAAAATATTGAAATACTAACCTAAAGTAATTTAATTTTTTTCTCTTGGACTGCTTTTTATCCTGTGTGCTCACTTACCTGCATGATGAGTGCTGTCTGCAAAATCTTCACACCCAATTACCCTGTAAGCTATTGTACTACATAGCCGTGGGAGGAGAGGCAGGAGAAAGGGTTGTAGCTTGCTGTATAATTATTTGAACTTTATATAAAGTGAGCCTCATAAATAAAACTTGCATTTTGCACCACAGACCAGGTTATGTGGTTTCTTTTTTAGTGATGAGATTATGACATTTTCAAACAGCTATTTTAATATTGTGTGTTTTTCTGCTCTGGTAAAATGGGTGTGTTAGGAAGCCCCTTTGAGAATCCCGATTAGTTGTACCAAGCATATGTATGCTTTATATAAAGAACTCAAGACTTGCATCAACATCAGACCTCATCTGCATTTTCAGTCTGAATTCTGCAGCGCATGATGTGTGCTGCACATTTCTACTGTGATGCCAAAATGGATGAACAACCAGACAACAGCCACCTGGTTGCACTGAAGGGTTGCTGGTAACCAGGTGGCTGTTGCTCACTTGCACAGCCTGACTGATCCCACTTTGAGGGGTAGGTGATGCAAGTCAGTCTTCTCTTCTACAAATTTTTTAACTTCTGCCTGCTAGCTATTGATAATATCTGGTTGATTTTTTCATTGTGCATGTTGCTTAACTCCAAGTTCATTTACTAGTAGGCAACACACTGCTAGTTCATTTCGTGGCAGACATTCATGCTGCTGTAAGGTGAACACTACTGCACTTTTATGTGCCACTTTTTGTACTACAGTTGTGTGTTTTTATTTCCAAGGCTATAGATTTTGTCAGTTTTGTTGTGTTATCCCTAGGATACTAAAAGTGAAATAAACACTGGAGTATTTCTGGTATTGAGAACTTGCTTTGTCTGTATATCTGTATTTTCAGAACAGAAGGTTAAGCTTGTATATTTCACTTTGAAATTGCATATGTTTTGCATCACACCTTCAGCTGTGGTGTCAAACCAGTGATGGCATTGTACAGAGGATCCTGTGGTCTTTTATGTGGAGTATTTAGTACAAAGTATACTGATGAAAGGGTAGGAGAGGTAAGATTTTTTTTGCTGTTAGTAGAGTTTAAATCTGGTAGATGTCAAATGGAGTTGACTTACGTAAATACTGTATACTGATCTATGTGAATGCAGAACCCAAGAGAGTTCATTTAAGTTGGAAAAGACCTCCAAGATCATAGAGTCCAACCAATGACCAATATTGTTTAGAACAATAATCAAACCCTTTGTTAAAATGAGTCATTTAAGACTGCCTAGTTTTGGATGCTCTGCAGGCACCAAACCAGTAAGTGTAGCTTTCAAAAGTGACTCTAACTGGTTGGTGCATACTGGAAATTTTTTGCTGTAATAAATAAATCACAGGACTACATAATTACCTTGTAGCTGCTGTTTGGAGTAAAGATACAAGTTCTATTTAATCCTCTATATTCAGGATATCTGTTTTTCTTTTTGTCACAGCAGATCTGCATATTGCCATATCATCTGATTTCTCTGATTTGCCTGAATCTGTAAGGGTGCAGTTATGTTCTCTGCAAAGTAGGCAATTTACCCTTTTTCACTGAGCACAAAGTTTCTCAGCATTTCTCTGGAAGGCATTTTTGGATTAGGGTGGAAAGATTAATTAAGGAGAATAATTAAAAACAGTTGCTGAATGTATCACCTAATTTATAAGCAGAATGGTATTCCAGATGCTGAAGTCATTCTGTACAGGAAAATATACTGGTTTAACTCTGCCAAACTGAAATAATGATTGATATTTTTAATGTGGTTAAGCCATAAATGTACCTTTCTGAGGGGGGTACAAAGTTTTGGGCATCTCCTAGTTTATAGATGGAGAAGTGTAAGGTTCAAATGAATTTGTACTGTAAGCTGAGCTTCATAGGAGGAAAAAGACAGGGGCCTATTAGTGGATCACAGGAGCAGTATTGACTTGCACGTAGGCAAAAGCCAAATCAATTGGCTTGTGTCCTGTTCTGAGTTGCAGCCAAACTAGTTTTGCTAGCAGTCCTGTTGAAAGATAGTAAAGATACCTTTATCTCCATGCTGCAATCCAACTTTACTGTACAGGAACTTGGTTTGTTTAGCTCAACAGTATCTCTGTCAATATCATAGTATAATGTGTTTTGTTAAACATAAACACTTAATTAGCTTTTTTTGTGTGCCTCTTCAAACAGTACAAATAAAGCCTTTAATCAAGCCTTATTTCCTTCATTCCACTCCATGAATTATGCCTCACATTTCTATGTGGTGTTCACTTTGTACTTTTGCCTTAGACTAATATTGTCTAATAATATTGTCACTAACAATGAGCTATATCCAAAACTTCTATCAAGCTATCTAAATAATTATTTAGATCTGAGGCAGGGCAAAATGTAATGTATTTGTGGGTTCATTTAACTAAGGGGCAGTTGAAGGGTGATTTTTGCTTTAGTTACTGCTTCTGTTTGTGTGGCTGGTCACCTGCAAGCAAGTGGAGGTGAGGTACCAGGAGCTCCAAGAATGAGGGTGACAGGATACTAATGCTCCCTTTGCCTCACTGGGACAGTGGGAGTCCATTATGAAACACCCCCTGAGTTCTAGCTGAGATAACAAAGACCCACACATTTTCTATAGGAACATTTTTGATACATGACACATTTGTCATGGAGGCTTTTATATCAATTTAGCGTGTCAGTCAAATAAAGGTGATATATTTTTCAGTCTTTTATATAAGCAGTAACTTTCAATGTCTTTAAAAAATGGAATTATCTCAACCTGCAGCTTTTGGACAAAAAAAATTGCTGACTGTTGGAGTGCAGAATATGAAGTTGGGATTCTTAAGTAATTTTTGGTCATAAGACTAGTCTTAGGTTAAACAAATTAGGTGGTGAAATTTTCTTGAAATAAAGCTAAATCAAGATTTTAAAATGGATTTAAAAAAAATCCAAAAATCTGTAGACTTCCTTATGGGTTTGGGATGTTTTGAGTATCTTCACTATCTCCTAAGGATAGCTCAGAGCTGGCTGGCTCATTAACATGTTATATAGAGCCCTTCAGAGACCCAATTTTTCCTATTCGCTACATATCTGGAGCTACTGAGGAAAATTTCTGAAGGCAGAGGTTATTTCACGGTTAGCTGTATACTGATGTCACTCTTTCTTCCTCTTTTGCTCTATTGAGGTTTTTTGCCACCATTCTCAGTGTTGGACTTGTGAGGATACTAGCTGGGATGGATTTATCCAAAAGGTGTTGGAACAAGGGTGAATTAAGTGACATAAGCCATGAAGGTGAGAATGTGTTCTCCCTCTGGAAAAGGAGAAAAATAAATATATATATATATATTTTAAACTAACATAGGCTAATGTAATCTGTGATTGCTTCTGCACGCTCAGGCAGCATGTGATGGAGTCACTAACTTCTCTGTCAAGGAAGCTGTAATTGGTTACTGGACTCCTACCATGCAGATCTCAGCAGCTTTTTGCACTGCTGCAAGAGTGTCTGCCATTGACTCATGTCTTTCCTTCCCTAACCTGCACCTCAGAAAGGAAACTTCAGTATGGAATTTGGTTTCATGTTTGCAGCCTGGTACAATGTTTTCTATGACATTCTGTAGTTCCCAGCTCGTTCCTGAGTGTAATTCACTGTGTAGGTTTTGGTCTATAAAGTTCTCTGTAATTTGAGTTTTGGGATTGGGGAAAATAGTGAGGAGAGCATTTGACTGCTTGGATCATTTGTGACACTTGAATGTATTCAGCAACTGAGACAAGGCACTTTGAGCAGACAGTTTGCACCCCTAGGAAATATGTTACTTCCTTTCTTTAGTTTTGAAAGACTTTGTGTTGGGTTTGGGTTTTTTTTAAATTGAATTTGCTGGTTCTGTGAAGGTACAGGGGAACAAACTTGATAACCCGTCAAAACCTAGTTCCTCACAGAAGGGTTGAAATGCAATTTCTTTTGTTACGGTGGGATTTTTTAAATTTTTTTTTTTTTGCTTGTGACTGTACATCGAGTAACCTTTTGTTTTGCTTTTCTTAATTTTCTTGCTATCTGATTGTGAGGAGCTGTGCAGAATGACTTTGAGGTGACCATCATCTACTTCCCAGTGATTTGGAAGCCAGGTGACTAACCTGGAGGGAAATGTCTCTTTTTAGTTATTTGTCACATGCATTTAATGTGTCTTAAATGTCTCTAGCATTATGTAATACAGAGGACTGATTTTTTTTTTTTCCTGAAGGCGATAAATAGAAATACAGAAAAATGTTTAGCGCGAGTTGTGAGAGATTTAATCTGTGCTGCTTTCTCCAGGCCGGGTCAACTCTAGCTGTCACTTCTGAAGGATATTTGCCAATATGTGTTTTAAAATGGGGATAGCAGAGGATCTACTACAGCTTCTATAGTCAGTGCTTAGCAATCTCACTATCTAGTAAGTGTTTAGCACTGGACCAGTTTTCCTCTTGAATGTATCATTATGTATATATGAAGACTTGCCAAGATTTTTCTTTTTATGAAATAGCTCCAGTTATTTCATTCTTTCCTTGTAAATGATATGTTCTTATCTATGAACAATTGATCCATGTTCAAAACTGGACAGGGCAACTTTATCAGGTAAAGCATGAGAATCTTAGTGTATGCTTTAGATGATGTGTGTTGTCTGCTTGTCATTCCTGGTGTTACATTTGTTCCTTTTGCAGTAGCATTGCACTGACTCATGCTCAGTTGGGAACTGCTAATCAATCCTTCAGAACCTTTTCCGGAATACGGTTGTCTAGACAGTCGTTCTTCCATCCTGTATTTGTCAGCTGATGATTTTGGCTTATGTGTTTTTACTGAGTGGCACTTCTCTTCAATGCTATTTATTCCATTTGTCAGCCACACTGACTCCCAAATTTCCTTTCTCTCATATGCCTGTTGGAAGCACCCTGTTTGACAGGTTTGAGAGATGAAATTTAGGAACTGTACTTGCTAGAAGAAGCAGATCTTGTTATAAGAAGCAATGCATGATAAGCAACGAAAGATGCTTGGATGCCACAGTGATTTGCCATTAGTTTGCATTTGTATGTTTAAAGGAAAGTGTTTTTTCAGATCTTTACAGTGACAAGAGAGCAAAGTGAGCTGTTTGCAGTTTCTCTTCATAGTGCATTTTTCGGGTTACTCAGAATTTATGTTCCCAGTTATTTAGTTTAAAGATGATATGATAACTTGTCAACTTTGCATTTTTGGGCACCTGAAATGTTTTGTTTAAAAATAATGCTGGTCTAACTTCCAGATGCTTGTGGGTGAATAGCAGAGATGCAAACAGTGCAGCTCTGAAAGTCACCTGTGCTATAGGGAGAAAGAAAGAAGCTTGGATTTTGCAATCTGTCATGCATTGTGCTTGCTCTTTTTTGTTGTTTTGAGTAAGAAAGTAGGATAAAAATTAGTTTTGCAGTATTAAAAAATTGAAAGTCTTATTGTAGGATAAATCCCTTTGTGATACTGATTTCACATTAAATCTTTCTCCAGTTAAGGAACCAAGTCAATCTATTTTTTTTGGATTCACATGCAATTATTTATCTACTTTAATATTAACTACTGCAGTTACTATAACTAAAAGTAAGTAAGGTGTGTTTACTCAGGTCTCTAGTACAAAGAATTTCGTTTTCTTGATAGTTCGTGTGTAGAAAACCACACTAGTAGATGAGGAAATAAAACTGAAAATGGAATTGTTAGTTAGCAAGACTCACTTAAGGTGTTTGAGGAATAACTTAAATTTGTTTCAGTTTTGCTGCTTCTTGTATTGCTGGATTTCAAGTGTGTGTTTTTGTGCTTTTAGGGCTCTGGAAGTAGGTGGTGGCTGGTCTAATGCAGCCAGTAGCTAAATCATGTGCTTGTTCATTCCTTTCTGCAGCAGAGAAGAAATGTGGTGCCCTTTGAAATTTGTTGCTTGGGATTTCTTGATTTGAATTTTATTGTTGTTTAGACTGAACTTATAATTTCTGAGTTTTATTTAGAAATGCAAAATGAGTCCTTAACTATAAAGGTGTATACTGATGCATTTTCATGAATAGTTTTCATGGAGTAAGTGGGAATCTACATACACTGTGGATAAGAGATTATAACTGCATAATAGGTTCTCTTCCATAATAGAAATTATGGAATTCTGTTTAGTTGTTTTTAGAGCAAGGCATTTGCTTTTACTCTCATATGTAATTTACTATGTAAAAGGATAATGTTTTATTCTTTTGCAACTATTTGAAATTACGGATCACCGTGCAGCAATTAAATGATTACTCCATAAAGTCTTATTTTAACTTTTCGCCACAGTAGTGTAGTGAGGTGAGCGTGTACAAGATGTTGGGCAGGTGGGGACAGGACACACCAGTCAATCTGATGCTGTGTTTTGTTCCATGGGCTAACTGCAAAACTTGTATTATTTGTATTTCATTATTAAATCATTGTTTATATTATTCATTATAAAATTTGTGTTGTTTCATTATTTTCATTCTAGAAACCCTAATGGGTAACAGCTTGATGCTTGATCAAGCAGGAGTTGTTATAGACTGTATAGGCGTGCAGTTGTACTTTCATGAGGTAGCATTCAAGCTTCTTTGGGTGATGTTACCCATAAAATAAAGACAATTAATTTTTTTTTCTGAGAAAAGCCCTGTATAAAGGTGGCTGTTGGGTTTTAAGTGGACTATCTTATCTTTTGGAAAAGAATATAGCATGGGGTAACTTAAATGTCATCAGAGGTAATACTATGAACCACTGAATCCATAGGTACAACTATGAGGAGCATTCCCAGACTTCTAGGTGCAGCTGTGAGGTACCCTGCTTGAAACTAAGCAGGATAGAGATAGTGGTAGTTTTCATAAAAAATAAAATTGATAATATCTTTTGTCTTCAGGGAATATGACTCTTTTCCTAGGCTGCATGGTTCCTCTCCTCACATTTGTACTAGGCCTGTTAGTACAGAGAGAATACAGAGCTTGACATACAGTTTGTGTCTTTGCATATGATTTAGAAGTGTACCTTCTGGAGGGATTGTTTCCTCTCTTACTGTGGTGAAGAAGAAATATAAGTCCATATTTTTGAAACGATTTCACAAACAACAGTTGGCAGGGCTGCTGTTATTCATGGCTAATAGTGGAAACTTCTTAAACATTCTTTACTTATCTGTTTCTTCCCTATTCCTCTTCATTCGCCCCCTGCCCCCAGCTTCCTTCCTTTTTTTTAGTCTGTAAAACTTCAGATTTCCTCTTTTTTTGTCCCAAGGTGGAAAACAGAAGGTCCCTGTTCTTCTGTTTCAATGTAAGAAGCATGTGTCAGTTCTCTACCGGGTTCGTAACCTCTATTCTTCCACCTACCCCTATCAGGAAAAAAAATAAAATACTAGCTGATTATAAATCAAGCCAAAAAGATATTGATAACTTCTTTTCCCTTTGGAGTAACAAGACCTTTTTCTCATAGGGCCAGATGTAGTTGAGTTCTCAGCTGTGTTGAACAAATGGGCTTATTCCTATTGCTTGCCATGTTAAATTGGTAAAGTAAGGGTGGCTCTATATGCCTGCACGTATTTTGCCATTTTATTTGTCGTGATGGAATATGTCAGTGATAATAGTAAGCATTTCAAGTTACAGATTCTCTGGTTGTTTCCATTACTGCAAAGCTCAATTCAATCACTTAAATTTTTAAAAATTTGTTTCAGATTGAATTGGAAGACAAAGGACTTGTATATTAAAAAGGCAACAGACAAGCTAGGCTTTTCATAATGATTTAATTATCCAAAGATAGTTTCTTTCCACCAATTAATTAAAAAAACATGTAAGAGATGCTGAAAATATGTAAAATATCAGAATGCTATGTGATTTTCCAGGCAAATGTGTAGTGTTCTTGCATGTGAGACAGCTGTTTGTTTTAGAGTTTAATCTTCTTTGGAGATAGTGTTTGGAAATGTAACATGTTAAGCAATATTCGGAGGAATCTGAGGTAATGGACTCAGCCTCAGACATGGTGACTATGGAAAATCGCTTATTCCATAATAGCCTGCAGTGTACCTTTTTTTTAAGTTGCTGTCAGTGGTTGCTTCTAGAAAAGCAACCACTGGTTTATTTATTGGTTTATTTTTTTTTAAATATGGATAATAGCTTTATCTCAACCTGAACAATTATAATGTGCTTTGAGAAGTAATATATAAAACTTGTTCTCCTGATGAAAAGCCTTGGCTTCCTGGTGGCATGAAGGATGAGTGGTGTCAGTCTTGCAGTCTTGCTGTTGCTACCTCTCTGTTGTTCAGTGTTGGACTGAATCCATTGCTTTTGTATCTTCAGTCTTAAGTGTACTCTTGCTTGTTTACATTCAGAAAATTCCTGGGGAAGGCTTTAAGACTGAAAATTGTTCAGCTTTAATGTATTTGCATGCAAAGGAAAGCATCTCTTTGTTTCACTTCTGCAAAGACACTGTTCTACCAAATTGGCTGGGGCTGGAATAGAAATGCCTCTAAAAATGTATATTTAATAGGTATATTAAATAGCACCAGTTTTAAAGATGGCTGAGACAAAGTCTGTCTATTAAGCAGGCACAAATTATGTTGGTCCCTGTTTTCTCAGTCTAATCTGAAAAATCTAATCTACTAAATAGGAAAAGTGCAGCTGTAATATTAGAGAAATTGCATTGGTTTTCATCGTGAATTTTACAAAGATATGTTTGGATTTATATTGATAAATATTGCCTCTAGCTCTCTTTTAGAGCAGCCAGTTAACAGCATCATAATTGACATGCAAATGTGGTTGCACAGCTGATAGAGATCTATGGTCTTTATCAGTGTGTTTTCCCTCTTTTTGAGTTCTCCAGCAAAATAGTGACCAAGTAGAGTCTGGACTGTTGCTGAGGCACCTCTTTTCAGAGAGGCAAGGGTCCAGAATAAAACTATTTAGCTGGTATGTACTGAATGGACTCTTGAACTAGCAAGTTAGGATCTTTTGGTTAGTGTATGAAGTGGATTTATTGTTTGCAGAGACATCGTTAAGTTTGGCTTGTTAATGACCTCTGTAAAATACCATTTATGTTTTTACATACCTTATGCAAACCCTTAAAAGCACTCTGCGGACTACAAAGAGCAGGTTTTGTGTAGGATATGAATATGCATAGCTACACTGCCACATGTTAAAGTAATCCAGGAAACTCAGAATAACATATTGTCTTGAGTATACGTGTGTGATAAAACTTTGTTGAGTAGAATGTCATTGTCTGAGGACCAGCATGACCATGGCCAGGCCAGCTCTGGGACTCACCCAGCTCTGGCCATGTGCTTCCCCCTGTGCCCTTGTAACAGCTTCTGTGATGAGCAGTTGAGAGAGCTGATCTGGCTGAAAACGAATCGCTTTTTTGGCAGGGAGGTATTTACACTGCATCAGCACCTCTAGCTGGGTTTGGATTGTCTGCCAAAATAAGTGTGCCAGTGTGGGGGGAGGTGAGGGAGGGTGCAGCTGGGAGTGCAGAAGATGGCAGGATCCCAGCGCTCTGCATGTGCCTGCAGGCACATCTGATGAGGTGGAACAGAAAGCTACAGCCTAATGAGAAATTTAGTTGGTCTATCAAGAATATATGACAGTTTTCATGGGCCAGGGACAAATAACAAGCTGATAGATAAACTGTATGTCATCCAGCTGTTTGGTCTGGGTTCATGTGTGTTTTGCTTACAGAACTCACTGTTAGTTATAAAACTCTTACACATTTTAAGTTACTGCCAAGCACAGTTGGCAGTATTTCTTATTCTGGAGGCTACTCCATGAGCAATTACTTGTCTCTGCAATCTCAAACTTTGACTTCCTTGCAACAAGCAGAACTGTTCAAGCCTATGTTTTGAACGTGAAGTTGAGATTGATTTTTGTGAACTCTTATCTGGCTTCTTAAATAGTTTTTGTGTGTCACAAGATCAGAAAATAAAAACTCTAAAGGTATAATTCCAATATTTTGGATGTAAAATTAATCAAATTATGCCGTGGAGCAAAACCTATGGAAAAAAAGTAGAAAGTGACAGAACTGAGAACTGGTAAATGTATATCAGAGGTTCTGTGATATGTAAATAATGCAGCAAAATAAGTTGAGCAAAGATGTCATACCTCTAACATTGTTATGAGAGGTCTTTGTCCTACTGCTGCATTCAGAATGTAAACAGGTAAAACTGAAATACTTTCAAAATCAAAATATGCAAAAGAAAAAATGAACAGTTCTGCCTGATATAATAAAAATATTTGATAGTTGACAATTTCACAATAAAATATTTGATATTATACAAATACTTTATAAAATATTTTATAATGATGATATATAATAATGTGGTTGTTATGAGAACTTGAATATCCTCAGAATAATGAAAACTATTGCTTCTCAAAAATGATGACCCTTAAGCATTGCCATTGGCTCTTCAGTCGGCATAGATTTGGGAATAAATTTGAAGAAAAGGCCTTGGCAGTTTCTCTTTCCGACTATCTGTGCTAGTCTTGTCCCATTTCTTCTTTGCTGTGGCTATCTATCTCTGTGTTAGCTCTTCTGGAAACCATCAGTGAAGCGCATGTGTGTTCTGCACCGCCAGAGTCATGTTCCCTTCTGGCTCTTATCCCCTGTCACCGAGCTTATTTATCTCATTTCTGTCTGCCAGGTTTTGAGGTCTGAAAACTGTGACTCCAGCTTAGCAAAAATACTCCTTGGTTAATTATGCATTGTTTGTTTTGTACCAAAATAAATTTTGGATACATAACAAGAACCTTCAGCACAGGAGGAATTGTTTGGTTTGGCTATGATCTATGGGGTACCAGACTTCTCAGTGTCTGTTAAACATGAAGCAGCATCCTTACAACTTCTCTGGTGTGGTAGCTATAAAGCTGGGGCGTCACATATGCATTAGCATACTGGAGGCATTTTGTTGGGTGCCTTCTCCCCTTCTAAATTAGTCTAGTTATGAACTGACTTTTGCTGTGTTCAAAACATTTTTGAAATCTGAAGCACCATGTGGGTGTGTTTAATGTACAGAAATGTATGAGAATAGGACCTGGAATAAGATACATAAACTGTGGGTTTGTTTTTTTTTAATTTCCTCGAATTGTCAGTCACCTTGATGGTGATGACTTAAATTACCAAGTATGTTTTTGACCAGTTGTCACACAAGGTTTTGAATTTGTGTTTCCCTGCTCTTCAGCCCTATCACAATGAACTGGGAGGTGAGGAGGAGAAAAAAGGAGCTATCATACATCTGATAATTGTTGTTTGGCTCATATCCAGGGTTCTGTTTATAAAGAGTTCTATAGCATGATCATGAAATATGTAACTTGTCTGAAAATGTCAATATTTACTTTTTTCATGAAGTCTTGATTTGTTGAAATACCTTTAAAATTTTAGGGGCAAATAGTTGTCATCAGGCATCTGTGTTCCTATTGCTTTTTGCAAAGACAGTTTAGGTAACCCTTAGCCTTTACATCTGTATACATGGTTTTTTTTTTGTTTTTTTTTTTTTTTAAANTCAGTTTGCTAAAGGAAGTGTTTAATGGGTGATATCTTTATGGATGATTAGATACAAAGGCAACCTCCTGATAAATATGAAAGTGGTTTTGAAAGGAATACCTCAGATCTATATTTAATAGGAAAGCTGTTTGGGCAGGTCTGGCTTTGCTTCTTTTTAGTTACAAAGGTTGGATACTGGGTAATTCCACGATGCAGTCATTTTTCTTCCTCTCTAGAGGACTTTAGCTCCAGAAATTCATCAGTGTGTAGTTCAGCTATAAAATACTTAGACTTTTTCCTAGTATTAGTTATTCTGTACTAGGTACAAAGAAATTTGTGTTCTGTGTGGCTGTTGACTTAATGAGCGTATGAGGCCTTCCTGCAGCCTGTGGTATGTCGTGGGGGCCCTGGGGAGGTGAGAGGAATGCTGGGGCTTCAGATATGGCACTGAAATGCTGTCACTGCTGGTGTAAAATGTTGCGGCACACAAACACTGTAGCATACCTGATTTAAATAGCTCAAATTCCCCGAGCTTAGAGCAGAATTTCATAGAATTTGCTTTGTAATCTCATGTCAAGCTCTCTTCAAGGCAGCATTATACGCTCGTGTGTGAGTGGGTGAATAGCACTTGGCAGGCTTTTCTGGCATTTGGCTCTTCTAACATCTCCTACAATGATGACTTAGAAGCAGAACTTCTACCCCTCCCCCTGCTCAATTTACCCATGTGCTTCTCCCAAATATGATGTTTTCTGTACAATGTCAATTTCAGACAAAGTTAGTTTAAGTTTCTTATAACATGGAAAAGAAATTTACCTGCACAACTGTGTGGAGATACAGAGAAAGACCTAAAGCTAATGTTTTGTGGTTACTTGCAAACTGTTTTTTTTACCTAGAAACCTTTTGCATGTTAATCTTGCAAAGGTGAACTGCTATAATTCATGAAGTATGTGACCTGAAAACACTTATGTTAAATATGTATTTTATTTGTATTTTTGGAGGGGCTTTTTTTTTTGTAAATATGGATGCGGGTTATTAAAGCAGTATCAATTGGAAATGAAGGGAGATGTAGATGCATGTACCTACAAATTTAGCCTGGGTAGACCCAATAGAGAATTGAAGGCACTGGGTATCGGGAGAGACTGGATGAGGGATTATGGAGTGCAAGTGAAATGACAGGCAGGGGCAGAGAGGTCAGAACTGCCATGTGGTTTTATCGGGGTTTACTAATGAACTTACAGAGGAAAAAGCTGGTCGTCAGACTCAGAGAGTAAGGAGCAGTTAGGACTATAGTGAAAGGCAGAAAAATATATGAAAGTGTGAGAAAGAAAATGTTTCTTACAAACTATGATGGCCTGTTTTGTGGCATCTGCTGCCTGCCTTTCCAGTAGAGAAGTTGTAGTTAAGGTTTGCTGCAAAACTTGCAGAATAAAGACAGTGGGGAAAGCAGATCTGGGAAGTGTTTCTGGATGATGTGCTGTCAGGGATTATGGTTTGGAAACCATATACCTAAGATTACTTCTGGTGCTAACTGGATCTTACTAAAGTACACTTCAGAAACAAGACCATGTCAAGATTTTGCAGTGCTTGATTCAGTCTGAATTTTCAAGGAATCATGTTAGCTGTGTGATTTTAGGTAAGGACCTCAGATTTGAGCTTTCTGTAATCAGTTGTCTTTATCTTAGTTTGTAGGTCATGCAGGTTTTAGTTTACTAGATAACGACTCAGAGAGATTCGTGAATGTTGCTAATGAGCTTTGGGCTAATCAAAAGTCCTTGTCCTCTGGCTCAGGGCTCACTGCTATCTGAACGAACTGTTCCTGAAAATATACAGTTTCTCATTTCCAGAAGGCTACTTGGAAACTTTTGGCTCAATACTTAATTGTGACCAAAGAAGCGATTGAATTGAGAGCTCATGGGGTAATGCTGTTTCCTGTATTAAGTGCTCTAGCCACTGAGGTGCTAGTGAATTTGCTAGGAATAGGCAGCATTCAGCTGCAACTTGAGGATTCAGTTACTGTGTGACCTACAAATGACAGAAACAGTGGTAGATGTTGAAAGAATTAGACACTGCAGATCTTATCTGTAAGATATTCATGCTTTTTTACCAAGGTAGTGGATTCTGTCACTGTCCTGTGTCTGCTGGGAATCAAGTTTGAATTCATTTGTAAGTATAGTTTTACCACTTCAGAGTTATCTTGATTAAATGACATGTTCACTTGGCTTTAAAAGTGATTTGTTTGCTGTACAATACATTCGCATTCCCTGTATTGTGACCTCACTTCACCTCAGTAAAGTACAGAGTAGTAGAACCTGTGTACTAAAAAATACTATTCATTAAATAAAATGAAGAGTATGTATTTGATCAGAAGTGTAGAGAGTGATGAGTGACTGTGGTTTATTTTTTTGTTAAACTAAGGTTGACTGCAGGATATGTTTTCTTCTTTCAGTTTTTTTTAATTTTTATTTTGTTTATTTTCATAGGCTTCTCTGTAGAGTTGAGCCTTCAGTCTGCTGGCAGGCACTCTTAGTTAGAAAATACGACAAGCGTGTGTGAGTACGTGTGTACCGAAACTGCTGAAAAAAATCTTCACAAAGGGCTGTGACAGAGTGTGATAGGAGCTGAGTCTGCATCATCTTGAACTCTGCAGCAGAAGTGTAATGAATGCATATAGTCTTTGTCTGATGGCTTTTTTGTGGAAAATAGTAAACGTTTCATAATAAATTAACAATTGTAGTTGAATGTTTTAAATGTCTGTTCCTACATAGTTCACTTCTGAAATCTTAAATATGTGTTTGAAAGTCTTTTCTAATTTCCTATCACAAACATGATTTAAATTTTCAAGTAATGCAGCAGTGTGAGTAGTGGAAGACACTGGTGACCTTACTAAAGACCGAATTCAGGCCATTCGGCTACCATCCAAATGCTCCGCCAGCTTAGCTACTTGACCACCTGCTTCTGTTTTTCCATTCCCTTTGCAAATGTAGGTTTTGTTCAATTTCTGGCATCTCATCATTGCCTTTCATAAAAAGAAATTAAATTGGTGGATAAGGTTGGTACTGTAGGCCACTTGGGTGTCTTTGACTCTTGTAGTTGTTTGAATTTTCATCAGCCATTCAAGCATGGGCTTGTTGGAAAAGAACAGAGGATGATGCCTTCTGCATCTCCACACTTGCTTTCCCCAACCATACTCCTGCACTTTGGATTGCAAGACTCAGTGGCAGCCATGTAGTTGTGTTCAGTCTCACTGTAGCTTTCCTGCTCTGCATGAGCTTGGTGGTTGTCCTCAGTGGAAAACATCCAGGTAGTGCTGATGTGGTGTTGGAGTGTATGGATATTCCTTTGACTGTTGAAACTGGCAGCTTAAATTCTTTGCCTTTGTTCATATCTTTTCAATATGCAAAATTGAAGAAAAAGAAAACACTGGTTATAAATATGACTTTTAGACCTTATGGTAAATGCATTTGATTACCCTTAATAGTAATCCTGATGTAACTGGTGTGCTGAATGGGGAATCTTCAGTAATGAGTAACATTCCCACGTCTACTACTGATACGCTCATTGACTACATCCAAATTAAATGACCTCAGTGCCTGGTTTGTAAAGCAGCACACTGAAAAGCAGGCTGTCTCTGCTGACTGAAGGCTTGTGTACTTGTTTCATCTGACATAGCTGAGATAGTTCAGGACTTAGGTCTGTGGTTGGTTGGTTGGTTGAAAACTAAAGGAAAAATGTGTGGCTGTTCTGTGGCGTCTCACTGTGTTAAATGCTGTTGTTGGTTTCTAAAGTTTTTGTCCCATTTTTGTCAAGAGATATGATCATGGTGCAGTGATTTGGGTGCACTAAATTTTAAACAAGAAAAATCATAAATTACTTCTGATTTCAGTATAAATGGTAATGGATTGTTTTTGTCTTGCACTTTAAAAAATGTGTCAGTCATGGATAAAAGTTGTCTCCTGCTTTTCTGCTGTTGCGTCTTAAGACTGCATTTGGAGTTCCCACAGGCTTGGTCTAGTGGAGTGGATAGGGTGAAATAAGAAGGTACTGCAGAAGCTGTGAAAATGCTTGATGAACTCTCACTTTCATTTTGGTGTTTGTTTCCATTGCATTCTGTAATACCTACAATAGATGTCATTTTTCGAAGGGTTGCTTGACTACCTGGACTCTCTTTTGCTGGTGGTTTAGGCAGGAGAAGAAAGTGGACTGAGCAGTCACTGGCTGTGAATCTGGCCTAAATATAGTCAGCTATGCACATACTTGCAGCATTGTCTGGATGAGTGTGATTTTTGTAATCTGGCAGTATTACTTGTTAGATAGATTAGTAACTTGGCAATGCTGAAGTGGTGAACTTTTGTGTGGGAGGCACAGACCCCAAGTTTGAAAGCCTACATGTTCTACCTTTTAAGAAGGTATCTGTTCTGTTAAGATCAGGGGATCTGGCATCAGGATGTGGTTGTGCAGATTCCACTGTGAGATGTTGATGGTCTGCATGAACTCTGTGTAGGTGTGGGGCTGAGAAGTTTGGTGGATTGCCATTGTAGTGTCTGCAGGTCCCTCTGACATCCTAGAGGGTTGTCATGAGGGTCCCAGTTAAGGTGAGTCAGTGTTATCAAGAAACTTAACTTCCTCTAAGCTGTCATGCTATAGAGGCTTCCACAGAAATATTAATAATTCTTTGAGCATATCTTACTGGTTTTGATAATTTATTTAACAGAAATGGAATAATTGAGCTCCCACTCTTAGCTTTCTACAGTAAATATTTATGTTCTCTTTCGGTTTTTATCTCTTGGGTACCGCAGATGAACTTCAGAGACAGTGTTCATTCATTTCTTTTCTTTCCTGCCCTTCTTTGTAAAAGAATCTACCATGGAACAAGCCCTCAAAGCAACATGATAAAACTTGGTAAAAAAACCCAAAAAACAAAACAAACCACTCCCCCCCCAAAAAAAGAAAACAAACAAACAAAAAACCCGAAGCCCAAGAAAAAACAAAAAACCAAACCAAAAACAAATCCAAACCAAAACTCCGCAAAAGATTCCTACAACAAAATACAAACCAGTTCAATATCTACCAATTAGTAGCTAGTATTCTGTTTTCAGCATATTAGAAAGACAGTGCAGTTAAACAATACACATGGGAACAACTTTCTTTAGTTACTTGTGAGCATTTGGAGCCAAGTGTAAGGTTAAATTTCTGGCTTGGTGTCATCTGATATAGAAGAAGATTTCTGTGCATCCTGTTTATAGAGTTTCTGCTTCCCAAATGGTAAAACACTGTATATTATGAAGATGGGTCAAGGACAACATTACCTCTTTGAAACATTTGCTATTATTGTCTTGTGCAAATTGTATGCTGTCAGCTTTTTTTTTTTTTTTGTTGGTTTGTTTGTTTTTAGTGGGGTTTTTTTTTGTGTCAAATGTAGATTATTTTTCTGTTCACAAAGGTGTACAGACAAGTAGTGGATTCTATATGCCAGCAATGTGCCACTGCAAGTCTGAAGTAGTAGTATCTGGATTAAGATAATGAATAACAGCTTTTCTTGATGTATCTTAGAGAGTGTTGGTAGAGCATCCAGACTCTCCAGAGATTTACTTCTTTTTTAACTGGCTGTGTGTTTACCATACTTGGGCTTTAACCTGGATAGATCTTGACACATACCTGCTAGGAAGAGAAGAGTTTAAAAAGGCAATGAGGAAAAACTATAATTTTGTTTTCAATTTGTCATTGTAAGTCATCAACATAAAGTCAAGTTACGTTTTTTTGGCTAAATTTAAGGCCTTGTTTCTCAAAATAAATGTACAGATCTGGAAATTCTCTGATGCAATGCCAGTTTTGTCTTATTTTCTTTTAGCTATTTCAGTCAGGTATTTGGATAAGAGATGCTATCAATGTCAAAAGCAATTAGGTGTAGGAGTTGGGTTTGGGATCTGACCATTTTTAGGCCCTACTTTGTTAGGTTATTGAAAGAAGAAACAGGGTCAATATTCTCTTTGTTATTCTCTAGACAGTGCCACTGATGAAAGAGACTGAGACTTATCCTGGCTTAAGGATTTGACAGGTGACTTTGTTATGCCGCATTAACTATGATGTGAATGTGCTATACATGAGCTACTGATAATTTTTGTGTAGTCTGGAGAAAGAGTTGTCTTGGTTCTCAAGCTGTTCTCAAGACCCAGAAGAGTCTTCAGTGCATGAATAAATCATTGGTGAATTAGTTTTGCTGTGACAGATTGTGTTCAGCGTGAATGGTCAACACTTTGTTGAGGGCAGGGTGGATTGGGTTTGCGTGGTCAGGTTTTCCTAGCGGCACAGGATTGGATCTTTGGTACGCTGCCAGGAGCCTCCCCCATGACTGACAGAGCTGATGCCAGGCAGCTCCAAGACAGACACACTGCTGGCCAGGGCTGGGCCCACCAGTGATGGTGGTAGTGCTGCTGGGGTAATGTATTTAACACCAGAAAAAGTGCATGATGGCAGCTGTAGGCAGAGAGGGGAGGAGCAGCACTGCGGACACCAGGGTCAGTGAAGGAGGGCTGCCCCTGGTACCAGAGCAGGGGTTCCCATGCAGACCATGGTGCAGACCCTCGTGAGTCAGGCTGTCCTGCAGCCCATGGAGGTCTGTGGTCGGGCAGAGATGCACCTGCAGCCCATGGAAGAACCCATGCCAGAGCAGGGGGATGCCCCCAGGCAGCTGTGACCCTGTGGGAAGCCCATGTGGGAGCATGGCTCCACAAGGCTCCTGGCAGGACTTGTGACCCTGTGGAGAGAGGAGCTGGAGCTCTGTGCTGGAGCAGGTTTGGTGGCAGGACTTGTGACCCTGTGGTGAGAGGAGCTGGAGGTCTGTGCTGGAGTAGGTTTGGTGGCAGGACTTGTGACCCTGTGGGGGACCCCTGCTGAAGCACTGTGTTCCTGAAGGACTGCGCCCCATAGAAGGGACACACACTGGAGCAGCTGGTGAAGAATTGTAGCCTCTGGAGAAGTTTGTGAAGGACTGTCTCCTGTGGAAGGTACTCTCATGCTGGAACAGGGGAAGTGTGTGAGGGTCTTCCTGAGGAGGAAGAACAGCAGAGACAAGGTGTGGTGAAACTGGCTGCAGCCTCCTTTCCCTGTCTTCCTAAGGTACTGGGGGAATGGATAGAGAAAATTGAGAGTGAGATTAAGCCTGCGAAGAGTAGGGAGAAAAGTGTTCAAGACTCTTTTGTTTCTCGTTATCCTACTCTGAATTGATTGGTAATAAATTCAGTGAATTTTTCCCCTAGTCAAGTCTGTTTTGCCCATGATGGTAATTGGTGAGTGATCTCTCCCTGTTCCTTACCCTACCTACAAGCCTTTTGTTCTATTTTCTCTGCACTGTCCAGCTGAGAAGGGGAATGATAGAGTGGTTTAGGTGGGCACTTGGCCTCCAGCCAGGGCCAACCCGTCACAGAGGGAAATAGGGGCTGATGTGTTTGGAAATACTTATTACACAAAAAAGGAAATGGTGCTGTCAGGACATTTATTTTGGGTCAGTATTCAAGCTTCTATAAATTGTGGGACCTAGAAAGGCCTTCTTAACAAAGGCAGGCTTTATGACAGACAGATCTGTAGTTCCAAAAAGGAACCAAACTTTGATCACCCATTGCTATCAGTCAGACTAGAAGCTTGTCAGCTGCTGGGAGGGGAGCAAGCAGATGGTAAGGAAAAATGGACAAGGTAAAATTGGAATTTCTTAAAAAATGTCCACTTACCCTAAGCTATTTTTAAAACATGTTTATATCCTAATGATATTTCTGCTTGATATGAAGATTTTGATTGTATCAGTAATGCAGGATTGGGATTAACATTTTCAGCAAGACCAGAATTTTCTTCCTGACAACAATACCTCCATATATTATTAGATTTGTTACAGTAATCCTAGAAAAGTTCCTTTATAGACTCAATGAGGTATATATCCCCTGCAGAAGCACTTGCTTTTGTAAGAGCAATAGTTTGCCTTAAATATTTTTTTAATTGCGTATTTTGCTCTTTTTTTTTTAAGGTGCTAACGCTATCCTGTGTTTCAGATAGCACTGAGATTCTGTGTCCTTAAGCATTTATATGAAAAACCTGTTAGTTCTCCTGTTTGACTTGAAAATTATAGATTTTTCCCTGTACTTACAGGAACGCAAAAGGTCCGTTGGTTTTGAGCAACACTCAACAGTTATTTCTAAGATAAAACAGTTATTTTTGAAAGTGATAGATAAAAGGAGACTTTGAAGTCCACCACTGTGTAGGTTCAGGTGTTTCACTTGAGGCTTCTCACTTGAGTTTTCTTTATTAGCTACATTCATTACTTTGTTATACTCTGCATGTAGTTTGGAGATACAAAGCAGCAACAGACAGAAGAGGAAAAATGGTTGGAAAACCCCTGAATTTGGTAAGATGAAGCCAGAACACAGGTATGTAAGGATGGGAGCTTGAAACTGTTAGGGAATGTATTTGAGAGAGAAGACTTGGGGGCAACAGAAGTAGGATTTGAGAGGAAGGACTGGCCATAGGGGAGCTTTCTGCCTTTGGCTCTTTTCTTATTCTGCTTAAGCCCATGGGTGTGGGAAGACAGTTGAATTAGGAATGTCACCTGTTGTCTGTGGTTTATCAGAAGCCTCATTATTAGCTATTATGAAGTAGAGGACAGTGCGGATGAGGTTATGTGCAGCTGGCACTGCCAGACTGAGAATGTGGGTGCTCTGTTTTGTGCTCTGTGCAGGCATGTTGTGTTCTGCTGATGTCCTGGATTGCTACTGCCTTTTGCAGCCTGAGCTAAGCAAGTGTGCTCAGCCTTTTTGTAACATCTTTTTCCGTTAATTCCCAATTTACCTCCATGTTCCCAACTCTCCTTTTCAAGATCTTCTTGCATGCCTTCCAGCAGGTCACTGTGCAGGGAGTTGATGACAAGAAGACAATGAAACCGATTTGAGGAATTCAAAGCTTGGAATTACAAAAGCAGAACCATCTCGGGCCAGACCTTCCAGGGAGGAAGTGACAACAGTCTAATGAACAGACAGATGCTGTCCAGGACTCCTTGTTCTAACCTGTGGAGTTATTTTTATTTTTCATCCACATACTCTCATCCTTCTGGTGCATGTACAGGAGCCCAGGTCTGATGGAGACAGATTCCTGTTCCTTCTCTGAAGCTTTTGATTGCCTGGCAAATGCTGAGGCATACATGTACTTCTCATCCCTCAGGCCCTTTCAATACCAGCTTGGGAAGTAGGGGAAAGGTGCCTCAAAGACAGTTTTTCTTAATACCTGCATGTACTAAGAAAAGGATTTGCAATATCCTTTGATGCAAAAATGGGGAAGGCTTCAAATTTTTAAGTATAGCATATTATTTTCATGTAATAGTTTTTAGACTTCCTAGAGGACATCAATAGTGGTGGCTATAATGAAATGTATTTAGTTCCTAGCATGCTTAAGTCCCAAGGACTTCAGGCTCCATTGTGATAGAAGTGATGGCCTTTATTGTGGTCTTGAGGTCTCCACCTCCATTCATACCCAATTTTTATGCCTTAAAATGACCACACTTATCTTCATTATGAATTCCTTGTAGCTGTAGTCACAAAGCATTACTGGAGTGGTGTAAAGTGTACTTTGAGGGCTACCTGGGCTCTGTCCAGCAGTGGATAACCTGAGACTGCACCAGGTAATTGCTGAGAATATGTTCAGAAATATAAACCTCCCAAGTCATGATGTGAGACCTCTAAACTTAAACTTGAGAATGCTCTGAATATGTCATCAAAACACTTGTATAAACTCCAAATAATTACTTCTAGATTAACATTCACTGCATAGTTGACTAGACAATACACACATATATGGGCTGAGGTTTTTGTGTGTCATGCAGTGTAAATGATGGAAGACAGGTGTACTGGGCTAGCAGGGAGTTTAGTAGGTTAGTGCCCTAGTCAAGCCTCAAGGCTGACTGGCACACGAAATAAAAAGATTTTCAAGGGGCTGTCTCACTCTCGTGAGAAGTGGTCATCTTCCCATGTTTCACATAACACCAAAGGCTGTCACAGTTTTCAGCTAGTCTCAATGCATTTGGGTGTGGAAGTGGTGGAGTGAATGTCATTCTTTAATGTCAACCTGAAGTAAAACTAGTGAAAATACTTGACCTTACCTAAAGCAGAGAAAAAGAGGGAAGAACTTGTCTTTTTACCATAGACACAATCCCAAGAAATTTTATTTTCATAAGCAGTTGACTATTTTTAATAATTGATATATATAAATGTATAGTAAAAACTGTATCATTGGAAAAAATTACTGGTGTAACTTCAAATTGATATATTAACAAGTAATTTTGATGAAGTGTTATAATTTAATTGGCAGCTTCTCTCGTAATTAGCAGACAATTTCTTTCCTGCCTAAATAGATTTTTTTTATATTAATGAGTGTAATGTTAATCAAAAACACTTTTACTCATAAAAGCAAGCTTGTGAAAAGAAATAATTACTGCGAGCTACAAAGGCTCAGGCTTCTCAGTTAATTTTAATGACTACTTCTAAAATTCTTGGAAGAAGAGCTTGAAGATCTGTTTTTAACATTAAACTGTCTCCATTTCTCTCCATACAGAGAATAAACTGCTATGTGATAGTTTTCAAAGCCAGTTATAGTGAATTTTTTTCCAATGTGTCTAGCATTTCTTGCTTTGTCAATGTACATATAGTACAGTAATTTTTTTTGTACTGGACTTGTTTGTGCCCATGATGATTCAAATGATTGACAAAATGAATTAGGGTCTTTGTATTTTAAAAAGAGGAGTTGTGATAGAGATGAGCCTTGTTAAAGACCTTTCCTGTCTGAATTTATTAATCTGTGCCAATATTTCTGTAAGATATGAGAGTGCTATTATCTTATGGAGGAATAAATGCCAGTCTCTTTTTCTACAAATTCTTTGCAGGGAAAAATTATTCTGTTACAGTAGGCAGTGCTCAGTGTAATGATTTAAAACTCTTCTTATGAAGTGTGGAAGTGGTCTTAAATTTTTGATCTACTCTAGAAATGAAGTGATGATTGCTTTCTTTTTTTTCTGAATCATAGTAGAACTTAAATGCTTAAAGTATCCATTTACCTTAGCAAATATATAGAATATCATTTAAGAAAAATTACTACCCTGTACCGATTTAGAGAAGACACAGAGAAGCCCAACAGAGAAGGACTTGGGATTCTCATGGCTAAAAATCTGGAGATGAGCCAGCAGTGTGCGCTCACAGCCCAGAAGGCCAAATGCATCCCGAGCTGCATCAAAAGCATTGTGGATAGCAGGTCAAGGGAGGAGATTCAGATGTTCTTCTCTGCTCTGCTGAGGTTCCACCTGAAATGCTGCAGCCGGCTCTGGGGTCTTCAACACCAGATAGGCCTGTTAGAGTGGCTCCAGAGGAGGTCCATGAATATGGATAGAGGGCCGGAGCGCTGCTCCTACAAAGACAGGCAGAGAGAGCTGGGGTCGTCCAGCCTGGAGAAGACAAGGCTTTGGGGTCACTTTAGGACTGTCATCCACTACCTGAAGGGGGCTTATAAGAGAGGGAGAGTGACTTTTTACACAAGCAGATAGTGGTAGGGCAAGGGGGAATGGCTTAAAGTGGTGAGAGATTTAGATTTAGATATTTAAAATAGATTTTTTTGCTCATAGGGTAGTGAGGCACTACAAGAGGTTGTCCAGTGAAGTTGTGGATTCCCCTTCCCTGAAGGTGTTCAAGGCCTGGTTGGAGGGGATTTTGAGCAACCCAGTGTAATGGATGGCATCCCTGCCTATGCTTCTGGGGTTCTAACTATATGATCTTTAAGGTTCCTTCCAACCCAAAGATGTTGATGATTCTGCTTCTATTATTTTTTTGCCCCCTGCCACTTTCTGCAAAGAAGTGCCAGCATAGATTGGACTTCAGGAGACTTTCTCTTTTCTTTCCTTTACTACATGTCATATAAAGTTTTATGCTCAATGAATATTGACAAGCATGTAATTACGCAAAGCTGTTAGAGCATGCTGGTACTACACCTTGCTTACCAGCATTTTTGCAGCAAGTTTTCTTCAACTCTTCATTGCAGTTCTTTCATCATCTTTGTGACCTTTTGTTGGGTGCTTTCCAGTATGTTCATGTCTGTTGCTCTGTGGAGCCCAGAAATGGGTACAGTTCCATCTGTTCCAAGTGTCGCCACCACCAGTGCTGTATAGAGGGGAAGGATCACCACACCTGCTGGCAATACTTTGCAGCTCAGGGTACCGTTGTGCCCAGAAGGGCAGACTGCTGGCTCATGTTCTACTCAGTGTCCATGGAGACTCTCAGATACTTCTCTGCTGAGCTGCTTTCCAGATGGTTGCCCCCACTCCCTGTAGATACTGGTCCCTGGGTTTGTTCTTTCCCAGGTTCAGAGCTTTGCAATTCCCATGGTTGAGTTTCAGGATGTTGCCATCAGCCCATTTCTGCAGCCTGTTGAGGTGTCCCCAGATGCACTCCCTCCAGTTTTGTGTCATCAGCCACCTTGCTGAGAGTCTGCTCTGCCCGTGTTGAACAGGGCTGTGTGTAGTGTTGACTCCTGGGGTACACCACTAGTTAGCAGCCTGACTTTGTGCCACTGGTCACCTCTCTCTGACCACAATCCATGGGCCTGGCCATCCAGACAGATTTCATCTACCTTGCTATTGGCTCCTGACTGCACTTTATCAACTTCTGTGGGACAGACTTACAAGATATAGTGTCAAAGGCCTCACTGAAGTCCAGGTAGACACTACCCACTACTCCCCTCTTGACCAGCAGGCCAGTCACTGTATTGTAGCAGGATATTGTGTAGGTATGGGCCTGTACACATGTGTTTGTTTAACTTGTAACTTTCACTAGGTTTGTTTCAGAATCTGCACTGTATAGACCATAAACCTCTTCCTAGGCTTCTGCACTTGAAGCTATTAACTCTACTAGGTAAGATAAATGACTAATGCTATGCTAAATGGGAAATAAATGTATTTTATTAAATGTGGAATGCCTTAATGATAAATTTCAAGCTTTGGAACATCTTCAACTATTTAAAATTATTTTTTTTTTCAAAAAATCATGAGAAGTACCTTAGGAGCGATCTGCTGTAGCTATTCCTGCTTAGTCTTATCATACATGATTCGGCTGATCTTAACAAGCCTTACATTGTTAAATTAAAATATAAAATTGTAAAAAGTCCTACCACAGATTTCTGCCTTAAGGCTTAATAGAAGCAAATCTGAAATGAAACTTAAGCTTGAGAACAGCATTATTTTTTTTCCCATCTGTTAAAAACAAATAACCTCCCCCCAAAGCATCCCACAGTTGCTGTGTTGCCACAGAAACTAACTTTCTACTGTAGGTTTTCAGAAATGGATGTGTTTTATGTACACACTTGAACTGATTTAACTGCAGCAAAAGTAACGGTGAATGTGCTGTCTGAAGGTAACCTTAAACCTCTTGCTTAAGTACTTTTTTGTGTAAGTCTTTACAATGAGAGAGTTTGTGCAATGATATTTTACAATGCATTTCTGTGTACTTGTCATATAGAACAAGGGTTTCTGCTCTCGTGACTGGCTACCTGCTTTTTCTGAAGTTATGGGAATGAATGACCAAAAAAAAGTCCTTTCAAGTGAGATTGCCCTTCTGTTTCTTCTGTGGCCCTTTACAGTGTTTGAAGCAATTAAGTCTCTTACAACCTCCTCCTTTGCTGTTGTTTAGCTCAGTTTGGGCTTTTTTATTCAGTAGTGCTTTCACTAAATTATCTTGGGTCATTTCATGTTATGGGCTTTATTTGAGGATGTGTTTATGTGTCTCTTAACTGAATTTGTAGGAGGAAAACTTGGTAAAGTAAGTACTTTTAGTTTAAATTATTATAGGCAAGGTATCTTCACTTTGCCACAGTAGTGAGCTACTGAATTTATAAATGAGTTGAACTACATAAGGCATGACTGAAAGATAACGTAAGTTGGAATATTTGCATTACCATGTAGAAATGAGTGCCCTTTACAATTTTAGGGGAGTTTGCTGAACTGTAGCTCATGGTCTGTGACACAATTTTGTCTTCCACAGCATAATTACAGAACCTCCCTAAAGTCCTGCTTGTGTGATCTTGGGCCTTAGCGGTGGCCATCAGGCATGTGGGGATATCAGGTGATGCCTTTCCCCACACTGTCTTGTCCCCAGGCTTTGAGTGTGTCTGTGGAAGGTGATGCATCACTGAACGTCTAGTATTCCTCATTGCACACAAGGAAATAAAGACCAGATTTTTACCTCAGTCACTGACAAATTTCAATGCCTTTTTCTCTGTTGGCACACTCAGCAAATAATACAGACTTGGTAAAGAAGCTGTCCTTTGTAGCATCAGATGCAGAATGGATCAAAAATTTTTCATATTCATAAACAGTGATTTAAAGATGACTTTCATGTTGAAGTGGGGGAAGCATCTCTTTTTATCTTTGACATAATGTCTTCAGTAGATGCTGCAGCCCAGCAATCACAGTGCAGAAGGTGTGATGGGACAGCTGCTTTCTAGAGTTCTGCTTTGGCTGATGTTAGTTGGCTTTCAGGATTGCCCTGGACAGTTGCTCCTTCTGGAGTGCTCACATCTGTGCTGGGTGATGGGCTAAGAGCGTGGCTTCATTATATATCCATTCCCAGAGCTCCTAAAGGACAGGTCTGAGGAAAAGACTTTGGGCAGGATCCTGTCAGACGTTATTGTAGCTGAAACAAAGGTCCAGGAATGGTGGGGGTTGGTGTGCGTGAGTCTAAGTGTCGGTACAATATTTACTGTGCAGGTTTTTCAGGGGTTTGAGTATTTCCTCTCTACAAACAAAATGCTTGTAGAGAATTGATTTGGGGGGGGATTCTTATAGTTGCTTTGGGACACCTGATAACTGTAGACCAAGTGTAGAATCAGGTTGTTTATGATTAAAATTTAAATGTTAAAGTCTTTATCACAGGCTACTTATTTCAATATTTAATGGAGACAAAACCTCTAGTTGCCCTTTTCAATTTTGACAAAACCCAAATAAATTTCTTCAGGGATTAAAAAAGGTATTTTAGGGACTTCCACTGTGGGATTTGCATTGTTCATTTATGTCCTTTAATTAATGTCTGGCTGCTGTCAGCCACAAATTGCTTGCAGTAAAGTTTTAGCCATAGTAATTATGCTATAATGTACAGGGCCTGGGATGAGAATAAGGAAACTGTGTTCTATTTCTGTCTGTTCCTCAGTTTTCTTTTATGACACACAGCAAATCATCAGATCTTTGTATGCTCATTTGCAAGCCTAGGAAAGAAATTCTATCCTTACATTTGTGAAATATTAGAAGTTACTTCAGACAGTTAATTGATAGATATTGTTTGTATTTTTTTACTCCTTCAAAGTGTCTGTGTTTCTGTTAAGGTTCAGAGGAAAGTGATAAATTGAACTCCTAATTTTTATGTTTTTGTATGAAAGGGAGTTTCCGTATGTCATGGCTGAGATAAAGTGTAAATAATACGTAGTATGAAGTTTTGAAATACAACTGTGTGTGAAAGTATCTACTTGCTAAGTAATTGAAACAGTAAATGTTTGGTATATTTTACTTGTGTTCTTCTCTTCCCTTTTGACAATGTATAAGTAGAAGAAGTTTATCCTGCTGTTAAGTTTGTGTAACTGTATGTGCTTACATCCATATTTTTGGAATGTCTGGAAACAACATGCCTCCAAAAAAATTGCCATGTGATAGCTCGTTAACATGATAATTAATTTAAAAACATATTTGACAAAATATGTTGTATTCCCAAGATCAGTTGTAATTATTTGGCGATAAACTGCTAAATATAGGGTTTTCTCTATTTTTTATTAACTTTAGAGTATAGGATACTTGGGCAAAATGGAAGGAGGGAAAAAAGAGCGATTCTTTGTTATTCAGGCCTATTTTAAGTGTACTTAGTCACTTCCAGTGCAAGGCTTTAATTTGACTTTTGCTCAGAAGAAAGTGAATTATTTTGGTCAGAACAGCAAGAGAAGATTTGTGATGCCATGGAACCTGACTCACAGGGAGAAGCTCCCTTCTGTCAAAAGTACTTGATCACTGTGTAAGATGCACCACATTAACATTTGCCCAGGGAGTCTATTATTTTGAAATGATTGCCATGAACAAACCCCAGCTGTATGTGGATAGCAAGGAGCCATTGTATTTACATGGCAATTGTTTTTTCTAAAGGCATATTTTGAAGTAGCAGAGTTAATGGAGGTCAACTGCTTGGCTGCTGTATGCAGGCACAGTTCCATTAACTTGAGCTTCTCCTGTGGTAAACTTACCCTTGTATGATAAAAATTTATGGCCCTAAGGCTTTTTGTTTTTTAAAAGGATTGAGCATGGACATTGACATATGCTTCTTTGCGTGGAAGAGGGAATTTTCTTTCTTATTTGGAGCTGTTTGGTTGATGTTTGATGAATGGAGTGGTGGGGAGAATTCTTAATGTGGTCACTTACGTCACAGGTAAAACGCATTTAAATTTATTAGCTGAATACATTCTGCCTGACCTAGTCAGTCTTCACTGCCAGCCTCCATTTTTCTGTGGTGTACCCTTAAATGTGAGGAAGAATTGGACCATTTTCTCACTGCTCAATGGCTTTTTTGTATTTCCTGAGTCCTCCACAAGAAGTAGGGTTGAGGGGAACATGCATCTCTGAATTTGAACTAATAGTGTCTGTGACTTGACTGAGTGGCAGATCTGTACCTCCTCACATGGTGGGCTAAGGCTGGGCAATACTGCCCTTGGCTCCACAAAAGCAAAACAGCTATTTCAGTTGGGTGTTGATGGCTGAGTCCTGAACAGGGACTGAGTGTTTATTCATGTTAGAACAAATACATTTTATGCAGACTATGAAATCAGACATTTGTACTAGAATAAAGCAGGGAGGGAGAAAAGAATAAATTTTCCATTTTTATTGAATGGTATGCTACTAAATGTTTAAAAAATTTCACTAGATCTGATAAGTCAGCATGTAAAAGTTATAAATGTGCTGTTTAAAGATGTATCTCCGCTCTCTATATTTGCTTCTGCTAGCTAAGGAAAATGAGATGAAGAACAGAATGATGGATTCTTTAAAAGACTCTATAACTTCAGGTGATTATATTTAAACCATTTAAAATAAAATTTTAATAAATATTTTTATTGTGCCTGGGATTATTCTTTGAACAAATTCTTGAATCCTTTTGTAATACTTTTTTTGAAAAAGAAGTCAAGGGGTTTGACTAAATTTGAATACTTGGGCTAGTCCTGTCTGAAATGAACAACAGCAGCAACTTGCAAGTGAAGTAAAGGAAAGTGAACAGTAAAGGAAATATCACAATTAAGTTTACACTTATTTAGCTGTGTTGGGAGCTGTTTCCTTATTTCTGTAATGAATTTTTGATAATCAACAGAATTTTAGTTTTTCAAGTGAATTTCAATAGGTCAGGATGTCAGTAGGTTGATATCAGTTGAATTCCTAATACAGCTTCTGTACCTAAATTTTAAATTAATTTAGAAAGAAGTACATTGCATTATTTTCCTGTGCTCTGTACTTTAAAGATTTTTATGTGCTACTTGGGTACAACTAAACAGTGCCTTACCTAGCCATTTAGGTTTCATTTTGTCCTTTGAAAATGAGAAATGTCTTTTTCTAAGAAGGATTTAGTTTCAAATGTGGAAATTAGCATTTAGATAAATTTACTTGGGTTTGTAACATACTGAACTACTGTAGAACATTAAAACTTCCTCTTGAATTATAGTAATTATGTTGCAAATATGTATTAATTATGTGTTTTATGGTCTGGTCTTAAAGTTCTGTTGCCCTCTTTGTAACATCAAATGTGTGGTGGTGATAATGAGTTGAGCATGTATATGGAGGGAAGCATTGCTCCTTGGTTTTTCTTTTGTTGTTTCCCCTTTTAAGAATTGCTGTGGAAGGTGTTCTTGGAAGGAAGATATTTTCAGATTTTGTCACTGAGCAATTTCTAGGATATTGAGTAAGAGTAAAAAAAAACCATCCAATCTTTTGGCATGTTATAATGCAAAGAAAAACAATACCAGAATAGAGAAAAATACTAAAAGGAGACTTTAATATGTGATTTCATGCTAAGTATCTGAATTAGGACGTGCTTTTTCAAAAGCTTCCAAACTTCATTAAAAGAAGTAACTTGGTAGGCTAAGGCCTTTTGGAAATAACACACCATCTTATCCACTGCTTTTTTTGTATGACTCTTCTGGGTGAAACTTCATTCTTTTGTTCCCATTATACTTAAGTTTCCATGATTAAGCAATCACTTTGCATGCAACTTCTTTAATGTAGGTTTGCTTTTGTGTTCACACACTCTGCATGTAAGGAAAAGAAAACAAATATCAAAGACTATAAACAGTAGCAGAAAGCTTAGATGGATTACTTAAATGTTGTTGATATCTAGAATAGTTGCTCTCAAATTAAGTTTAACCACTTACTGTTCTACTTCTCTATCAATTGCAGAGTCTCCATGTCAAACTGAACAAATTCAAACTCTGAATTCTGCAATAATGAGATATTCTCAATGACACTTCTCAAGATTAGAAATTCTCTGAAACATTAGGTGACCTGGGAATTGTGGGGCTATTTTTACCATTTGTGTTGTAGAAACTATGAGGTTGGTGTCCGTGAGAATGAAACTTTTGAGTAAAGGCAGAATTTTCTTTTTACTTCCTCTAGTTTTTGAGTGTCTGTGAATGTAGCTCTTCTAGTACTCATTATTTCTCCTGACAATTGGGTGTGTTTAGTGTATAAAAAACAAACCTTAAAGAAACAGTTTGCAAGATGAGAAGGACCAAGCCAGGCAATAAAAATGTAGGGAATGAAATCTGTGGAATAGATAGCTGGTATTATTCATGGTGTGTTGGGATATAGGAAGTGAAAAATCCATGTTATGAATTCTGATGGAACTGATAGCCATGACAATGGTGGCTGATACAGACTGGACTGCAATATAATGTACAGTAAAACGAGGAGGTGGTGTTCTGGGGGTTATTTCAAATTTTGCAATTGAACCGTTTGAGTTGTGTCACTTGAGATATGTAATTCTTGGTTTTATGAAAATGATAGCTTAGTGTAATGCATAATAAATGAATCTCAGCACATAACTCTCCCAAAGTAATTTGTTCTTTTAACATTCCTGCTGCTGAATTGAATATCTTTCAACTGTTCAGTTTTTCTGTTTGATACAAGGAGCTTAACCTTACCATATGCAACAATCCCTGCCCCTTATTTTCCTGCAGCTAGGTAAAGTGCTGTCTGATCACTTTGAGCTGTTTCCTATACCTACTTTTGTGCTGTTCTTGGGCTAGAGATTTGGCTGTTGGAACAGCAGTAAATTGCTTTAAATTAACCAAAATCGGGAATGTTCAAGTAGGGTGTAGTAGAAGATCAGGAAAGTAATTATCCATCAGAGTTTTACAGACAGACTGCTTCACTTCTACATGTTAACACGTAGAAAATTCTACATGCTTCCATTTGTGACCTAAACATCAGTAGTGTAAGGCTGAAAGCTTAAAAGGATTGTCCTGTTCAGCTGCGTTGCTTCTGTTTCTCAGTCTCCCTGAAAGTTTGTAAGGCTATAAATTAAACCGTATTGCAAGGTAAATTAATAAATTACATAGGTATGGCAATGTTCACTTTTTATTAAATGAAGGTAAAAAGAATAGCCACCAACTTTTTTTTTATTGTGACATCCAGCACTCCACCACCAATTTAATGATCCATAATTAGAAAAAATCGACTAAGTCACCACAAAAAAGAAAAAAAAAAACACAAACAAAACAAACAAAAAAACCCAACCTAGGTATTGACAAGAAATGGAAATTGAA
The DNA here is from genome assembly GCA_008694505.1 of Cyanoderma ruficeps. NCBI lineage: Eukaryota > Metazoa > Chordata > Aves > Passeriformes > Timaliidae > Cyanoderma > Cyanoderma ruficeps. Next base: position 8,660,660 of record VZDJ01004378.1, read on the forward strand.
AAGATGAGGTAGAATGTAGATATGACAAAATTCTTTATCACTGATAATACTATTATTGGCTGTAAATAAATTTGGGCTGGAAGAAAACTACCTCTATTTCATACATGCTAAAAAACAAATGAGCTTTTTTCTTTTTTGTACACAAGAAAATTTTTAAATGGAAAATTTTTTCTTACATATGGATCATGTAGATGTTTTTGTAGGTATATGGAAACTGCATTTTTAATTGGAGGAGTGATTAATTTCCAATAAAGTCACCAATATGAACTAGGATCTGTTTCAGTGGGAGGTGTGAGGAGAGCTCCTTGGGAGACACAGAACCTGCCAGTGGGGAAAGGCTCCTTGCTTGTTACAGCATAATGGTTATCGCCTAGAGCCTGGGAGTTTGTGTTCTTTCAAAATACTTCTAATTTTAAATATTACATCATATGCTGTTGAGGACCCTTGCAATTTTTTTTTTTTTAGGAGGGGGCAGTTTTATGAAGTGCTTGCCATCTGTTTCTTGTAATTAGACTGAGTAATTATTGTATAAATAAGTATTCTATATAAAAAGGGTTTTTTTCTGTTACCAGATTTAATTTAGTCGCATTGTCTACTTCTAATTTAATGAGAAATGTTGAATAGATGTTCCTGACCTACTTTTTCTGTGCTGTTCATTATACTGTATATCTGTACCATGTTGCCTCTTTAGGGATTTCATTTTTCAAAGGGAACAACTCATACACTACCCCTTCATTGGAGTACACATCTACTGCTCTAATCTAAAATTTGCTTTGGCTAAACTAAGAAGCTGTGGTCTCCATATTATCAGTCCTCAGAGAACATTATTTTCCCTTTTTGGCTATTGGTAAGAAAGCTTTTGCAAGGAGATATTTTTCTCCAGGGAAATATTCTCTTCTGCTTTTTTCATATTTCACTGACAAAACATGCTGGTGTTATGAGTGGGAATACCTTGCTGCAGGTGGATTCTCTTACTTCTAGATACTTTACCACTATTTCTCTCACCCTCTGGCAAGATAAAGATTTTTTTCCAGGATAGAGGAATGAGGTTTCCTGTATTTAGATACTAAATTACATGTGTGCAATTGTCCTTCTGCCCTCAAGGTAAGATCAGTCATAGATAAAAATCACAGCATGGTGTGACTTTATGACTGTCTTCCTTATTTCACGAGTTTACTTCAGTAGAAGGCTTACAGAAGTGTGAACTTTTTTCTGCCTCTTCAGAGAGTTTGCTCACGGCTAGGAAAGCTGGCACTCAGATTGGTCCTAAGCAATGGCTAGTATTGAATTTGGAGGTTCACCTGGGAGAACTGTTTCTTATGCTCTCTCAGGTACTACTTCAGTTCTCCACATAAACTATTTTCTGATAATGGCTTTCTCTTTCCTGCCAATGCATTAGAACATATGGATCTTACTCATTCCCTGACTCACTCTAATTCAAGGCACCATTTCAGTGGATGTTTGGTAGATATCTCAAATTCACATGACTAAGTTTTCTACTGTTACTTCTTTGTGGTAGATAGTAGTTACTCTGCCACACATGGCTTAGTGGGGGCTGGTATGGGCAATAATGCTTTACTGGCAGATAGCAAAATGTGGGATATATTTTGGCTTTTGTGTAAATTCGCTGTTCAGGACAAAACTTACCTTCACAGGAATAGGCATGGATTCAATTAAGGGAAGGGACTTCTCTGTGTGTTTCTGTGTATTGGGAAACTGTAAACTAATCATGTGGGTAATCTTTGCCTGATAATGGATTGGACCTGCTCATCTCTCAAAATCTCAATATGTAAGAGGTTATAGATCTTAGGTTAAAAATTCGAGAATGAAATTTAAATATGAAAGCAAACTATTTGCTTTTCAAAAGACAGTCCATAACAGGGAATAAATGGATTTAACTTCCTATTCAGAAAATGTTTAGAGGAGAGAGAGAGAAAGATACCCACTATACCTTAGTTTAACTCCCGAAGTATTTTCTGGCTGGCTGCATGTGTGAAATAAAATCAAAAGAGATGCTCAAGAAAATAGACAAAGAAATACTTCAAAAATGCTGTCTCTCTAGAGTGTCTTCTGGGAAGCCTTGGAGAAATGGCTTCTTGTCAATCATCAGGTGGTTGTATTTTTCCAAAATCAAAGTCTGGGATCAAGAAGAATATGTGCTATTCAAAATTGCTGCCTGGAATAGGTATTCTGAGACGGCAGCATGTCTGTAAGTAGAGTGCAGCAGCTGATGCATTACTTGGAAGTCAGCAGAGCATGAGACAGTGCAGCACAACGGGCAAGAGCCCAGCAGTGCCCGCTGCATGTCTGCCTGCCTTAATGTTGGCTGCCTGGCTTGGATAGTCACAGCCATAGCTATGGAGAGAAGCAGAAGGACCATTGTAACCTTTACAGCCTGGTGGTGCTGCACTGTATGGAAAATTGACCTGGAAGCAGCTGTTTGGACTTGCTTTAGCAACACAGAAATTGCAAGCCCTGAAAAACTATGTTCCAAACAGCAATTACTGATAACCTCTGAGCAGCGGTCGTGTTCCTTGTCCCAGTTCATATATGGATCAGTGTGTTAATAGGTTCAGTGGGAAGTTTTGTGTCTTGGGCCTGTGGTGAATGGTAATGGTGATCATCTCACCTTAGGAGGAGAGAGGTAGACATAGAGAAACCTATCACGGTATGAGAGATTGCAAGGCAATAGAAGTTATTTGCCCAGTTATCATTATGGGGTGCTCAGAAGTGGGGTGTCATATTCAAGAAATCTAGTTTGAAATCAGGTGAAATGTGAATTTCATGCTGTAGAGAATGCAGCTATAGGGCTGTCAGTTCAATATAGCTCCATGGGAGAGAAGGGAGGTTGGGGATGCAGCTCAACCCCCAGCTGTAATGAGCTTCTGTAATGATTATGAAATACTTCTGTGTTCCTACTCCCTCACAGGGAGTGATACTGACAGTGCTGGTTCCTTTTTTTCCAACATGACACATTTTGAAACCAAAGTATTTTTAGAAACCATTTTTCTCTTGTGTTCTTCGTAAATGTAGCCTATCCCTTTTGGAACATGTAGCCATGTTCATATGCACTGGAGTCCTTTGTTTTTCTTTTTGAAAGGGCTGTGGAAAATGAGCTTTTAGTGGGAGAAAGTAGAAAAAAAGTGGATCACTTTAATTTTTGTAAGCCTTTTTTTACTGTCTTCATTTTGTTTCCTGCAGAAGACAGGCTCTGAAATCTGAAAAAGCTGAAGCTGTTGGGACAGAACTCATTCTCCCACTATCAGGGTTGCTTTTTACAAGATTTCCATGAATATGCAAATTCAGAATAATTGTGCATATGTTGAAGAAACAAGGCAAGATATAAAAGTGTGTAGATAAGCACTAAATCAGTCCACAGCTGAGTCAGTGGCTAGTCTGAAGAAAATCTCAGAGAAATACTATTGTTTACTCCTTCTACTTAGTTAACATGGAAATACAGGAAATAACAAGGTTGGTCGAGTTCATTATGCCTGTGATACCTCCACTCTGACCTGCTTAATGTTAATTTTCTCACTTAATATGGGGTTACTGCTACCAAAATGGTAATAGGGTTCACAAAACAAATGCTAGTGAGGTTTACAATACAAAATGTCTGTGCACTTTCTCCCCTGTCTGTCTCATTTGTGAAACAAATTTTTCCTGTATTTTCTGAGATATGTTGGTGATAAGCTGTGTATTTGCGTGTCAATGGCCTTGTTGATGTGCCAGTTGGTGAGCACTCAACAATGTGTGCAGTTCAAAGCAGCTCTGAGCATTGTGCAAGGGGCAACACTGACATAATTGAGAAATCTGGCTGAGTGTTCTCTGACATACTTGGTTTCAGTCTCAGAATTTTGTTTTTTTTCTCCTTGGGTACTAATTACATTTCAAGTATTTCAGAATGTAGTTCCTTCCGACCTAACAGTTTATGCTTGTTCAGAAATGGGGGAAAGGCTAAACTAATTACTGGCAAATTCAAATTGAGTTACAATCTCTAATGTGGCTAAGTGGAGACATAAGACTTGGAGATGAACATATTAATAAAAATTGCTCTCGAGAAGAGTTAAAGAAATTGATTCAAAGAATTGATAAGATAGGGACAGAACTCTGGCTTGAAGTCAAGGGTTTCTTACTACACTTGAGCTAAATAAAAATGCAAAGGAAGGATACTTCTTCTGATGTGGGAAGATAGTTTAATAAAGATTTTGGAAAGAAAAAGCCCCATAAACTACTGGAATTCTTAGATATTTGCACATATCAAAGTGCTGAATTAAATGTATGAGAAACATCTACTATTTTTATGAAGAAATGTCAGAGTTATCAGTTATGCTCTAGAAATTAAAAGATGACTTTATAAGGTTGACAAACACCAGAAAGGCTTTCCTTGGCTTAAAGGTTCATTTGAAAATTAGGATGTATGTTCCACACTACTGCACACTTGATGACATCAAGTGTCAAGTTGAAGATACCCTAAACAGAAACTGCTCTGGTAGAAAAGACGGAACAAACAAAAAGACCAACTATGAAACACTTCCTATGATGCATGCTTATTGCAATTCACAGTTTTTCAGGTTTTTCCAATCTTTCTAGAATCTTTCTTTGCCTGCTTGGGGGAGAGTATGTGTCTGCATCAGGAGCAATAAATGCACAGCTACTTCCAAAATGTTATTAAGAAGTTGCCTCGATATATTATTGTTTTGAATCAATTCTAGTAAGTAGTGATTGTTTTGAATCAATTCAAGTAACTAGTGATTTTGATCCTCACTAGAAGCTCTTTTAAACCTAAAATAGTTGTTTTGGAAATGAAAGCAGACAATTATAGAAAATGTCTACTTGGTTATAAGTGTGAACTAAGTGTTGTTACACTTGATATGTGGCTATCCAAAAGCACCTCCTCCATTTTCTGTTACAGTATTAACATTATGAAAGAACTAAATACCTCTTAATACATTAATTGTAAACAAATTTCTTTTATTGATACTTGAAGACTTTCTTCCTGCTGTCCAGGTAGATCAGGGAATAAAGTATTAGGAATGCATAGGAAGGAAACTTGGCTTCAAAGCAGAAATTTAATAAATATAGGGAGCACTGAACCACACTCTTTTTTCTTCTACACATTATATAGTGTTCTTCTGCTTTCTGCAGTTTGTCTTTCTAAATGAAACAACAATCTTTTTGCAAGTGTTTTCTGTTGCTTGATGTGTGCGTGTGTGTGAATGCACATGTACCCAAAATCCCTGTTTACCTGTCTCTTCTGCCTTTGTCTGAGAATATGGTTGTCTTGTGTGTCCACAAACAGAAGGGATGCTCAGAGGAAGATGCTGGCCAGATTACAGCAGTGTAAAGGCCAAGAAACTGCTTGGTGTAAAGGATTACTGAGACATTGAAACTGGTAATTACAGAGAAGAAATGAGTCTCTAACTATATTGGGGTGGGTGTGTGTGTATAATAAAAGATTTGGTCCTTACGATAAAGTTCTGTACCAGTTTGAGCTAAAAGGATTTAAATGAATGTTTAGTCATAGCTAACTTGTCTAAACTGACTGTTCAACATAATTTCCATAATGGAGAAAGAATTCAAGAAAAGATAATTTGAAGTAAGTAGCTTCTCCAAGTATATTAGGTGTACATTAAGTTCTATAAAAAGTTAAATGATGGGTGTGTTGAGACATTTACATGAAGTAAAAATTTAGCCTGCAACCCTGAATAATGCTTTCTATCACATCATTTAAGTCAGATGTCCATTACAATTCAGAATTGTTATTGTCTGCTGTAGGACAATATCGACAGAATCTTAGTTGTTCTATGTATATAGCAGATGAAAGCAGCTGAAAACTGGTTCAGGTGGGTCATACAGAGGAGTTAGTATTTCAAGGAAACTGGTACTAATGATACCTGTGTGTGTGGATTGACCATGGATAGGTGCTGGATGCCTACCCAGCTGCTCTCACTCTTTCTCTCAAGCAGGCCCTGAGGCATATAAGATGCAAAACCTTTTGGATGAAGACAAAGACAGAGGCCACTTCAGAATTACTGTTACAGGCAAAACAGTGTTGACTCAGAGAAAGCTACTCTATTGCATATTGAAAATAGAGTACCATAGTGAGAAACAAAAGGCGAAAGCTGTACCACCTCTTGCCAGTCACTTCTCTTTTCTTCCCAGGCTCAACTGCATTCCTTCATTCCCAACTCCTGTATCTACTCAAGCCGTGCAGGACAGTTGCTAACTGAGGGTCTAAATAAGTCCATAACAGCTCCTTCCACTTTTTCGCTGCTCTCTTATAGGTTCCCTCCAGGGTACAGTCCTTCACGGACTGCTCCAGTGGGGATCCTTGCCCCAGACTACAGACAACCTGCTCCTGTGTGGTTTCTCCATTGGTAGGAGCTTCACTCAGGGCATGTCTGCCAGCTCCAGGGTGGGGATTTTCCATGGGCTGCAGAGGTACAGCCCACCTCACCATGGTCTTCCACAGAGTCTGCAGGGCAATATCTGCTCTGGTGTCTGGAGCACCTCCTCCCATTCCTTCACTGACTGGGGTGCTTCTTTCCTTCTCTTTTGTTCCCCTCTCCTCTCTCCCTCAGGCATTTTGCCCTTTCTTAAAGCCTTTCCCTGAGGCACCACCGCCTTTGTACCCAAGGAGGTTGTCCACACTCTGCATGGGCGAGTTGGGTCTGTCCATGTCTGCACAGCCCAGGCCTTTCCTCACAGAGCCTGCCTGACAGCCAGCACCTCACCTCAGACACCCCTGAGCTCTTGGATGTCTCAAAAACTACTGTCAAATTACTTGGAAAAAAAAAACCAAGTAAGCAACTATCTCTGGTATGTTAAACCACTCTGGCAAATCCTGCAGCTTCCCCGCTGGGGCTTTTTAGGACCCCTTGCTGGGCAGATGGGGCAGCTCTGGATTAAGGAGTAGTGAAATCTGGGTATGGAACCTGTCAGCACATATATATGGATTTAAAACCCTGAGTGCTTAATGTTCCTCATCTAGCTTTTTCAATTTTTATGAAAAAACTTGCTTGATGTGATTTAATAAGTAATAATTTTAGAGAGACCTCGCCTCGAAGAAGTGGAAAATATTTATGACCATATACTTGGTTTCATGTGGATATAAACATCTCTGAGCTTTTAACCCAGCCCTTCCCAAGCAGACTCCAGTTCTGTGTCTCTTCTTATTGAAACACAAGGAAGACTTTGAGCGCCAAGAGGAGTGGAATTCATCACCCTCTGTCACCAACTTAAAAAGCTGTCACATTCTTGTCTTCACCCAAAATAGGATTTGGACTTTGGAGTCTAGTTTAGAGAGTCATTAAATTTGGCCACTTCCTGATCAAAAATGACATTAATTCAGGGTCAGATTTATCTGTTAGGAAAAGGCCTATGGGCAGCCCACACTGAACACAATTGTGAGTGAGTGCTTGGGCTTGAATGGCTCTGCTGAATGTCTTGCAAAGCATGCAAAAAGAAGGATTTTTTTTTTCTTCTTAGAGTAAAATATAATTTGTGGTAGGAACTTTAAAATGCAGGGCCCTGAAAGAAAGACCATGCATATTTCAATTTCAGTCTGCATCACCTTTCCAGCAATGTAGGTACATGATGTCCTTTCCCCTTCTTTGAAATATTAATGTAGGATCTGTTAGCTTCAAATATTCTAAAGTGCTCTGTCTACACTGAGAACCATCTCAAAAATTATTGCTATTTATTGTTCCTCACATAAATATTTGGAATTATCCAAGAAGCAGAAACTTATTGTGAAAAATCCACCTTTTTTTCCCTCAAAGCTGATTCTCTCTGTGCTTTCAGGAATCCAGACTGTTGGTTCTGTGTGGTTAACTGTTGAGCTGCTTAAATATGTACTGTGTTACAATGAATACTTTAGTTTGTGGCTTTGTTATGTGGCAGTGTGTTTCTCAAGTAGACTGTTTTAGTGGAAGAGCAAGTTACTGGAGAAATATTTCCCTGAATGCATATGTATTATTTCTCATTATTTGCATAATCATCTAATTATCTTCTTTGCTGATGTGTAAATCTGGAGCAGACATTGCAGTATGCTTATATAGATATAGACTAATGGAACCTGATTCTGCCTAGGCCCCTTGGACACTAATTCTTTTACGTGCTCATGTCTACAGCTGACAGGAAAGGCTTGAAAATGAAAGTCTTTCTTCTAATATATTGAATATGAAAAATCAAATCATATTAGTTTTCTCTTTGTAGCTAAAACTTCTAATAGAAATCTCAGACATGTTGTAATGAAGACATATTTTCTGAATGTCAGAAGATTTATTGACAGCTCATTGTAAATAACAATTAAAAAACCCTCAAACCCAATTTTTAAATATGTTAGTCTGTTCTTAAAACTCCTTCCTTCACTTAAACTTTCAGGCAGGTATTGTGTTGTAGCCCGTGGCCATGGAAACAAGGAGGCTGCCCAACAGCAGTGATTGTTACACATTGAGGGCAGGCTGTGAAACGACTTGGGCTAATTAGCTGTGACTTCAGCTGAAAGATGCTACCTTCCCTAGATCTTGCACTGAAATACTCTTGTTCCTCCTTAAGTGAAGTCTCCAGACTGAAAATGTTTCTGTAACTGTTTATTTTAACTGGACTGAGTAAAATGGGTATACCCCAAAGAAGCTAAGAGTCTAAGGAATGCTAGGAATATAGTACAGGAACACTTAAGTGACTCTGCAGTATTTGCCTCACATTTAACAGGATTTATTCAGCATCATTAATCACAAAGAACTGGAAATGATTTTCAAATCAAACAAGTGCTGTTGCAGTGCCCAGGTTCTGCGTGGGTGCAGCAAGTGTACAGGAACAGCAGGGACCTGTCACAGTGCCCAGGTGAATAAAGCTGCATTGAAACTTGTGTGCCTTGGAGTTCGCATGCCTTGGCTACGCTTGGACAGACAATGAGAACTCAGGGATTCTGCAGCCTGTAGTCCACAGCAGTTGCAATTCAAGGATTATGTTCTTACTACAGCCTGAGCTGGTTCTGCATAAAACTAGCTCAGCTTTATAGTCAAAGTGGGTAGTAAATTTTCCAGATCCATGCTAGTACTGGAAGTGATACAGCTGTTAATCCGGGCCTCTGATCATTCTCTCTGCCTCCCTTGCCTTCATTACTTTGTTACAGGGAAACTTACTAGGCTGCTTGAAAGCTGACTGTGTCTTTGAAAATGTTCTCTAGACCTTTTATTAGCTTTTTTCTAAAATTTAAGAAGAAAATATCAAAAGCATAAATGTCTCATCTTGCTATTTAGTTCTACATAGTGAATCCTACATAATTCAGCCTTATTTTTTCTGGCTTGCTTACTGATCCTTTTCCTTTGAAAGAATTGTTCACACTTGTCTTAAAATCTGAGAGAATTAGAATTGCGTTCTCTAAAATCTGTAAATGGCTGTTTTGCCACAAGAGCCTGTTAGAGCTTCCCACTATGTCCATGGAATTTGAACTTAAATTTAAAAGAGGAAGCTTCTTCTGTGCTAAATTAAGAGCAAAGTACAAATTAAAACTTTAACGCTTGTGTCCTGTCATTCTCCATGTATTGAAACCTCAGTGATTAAACAGCAATCCTAATAAACAGCTATGACAATTAGTCTAAATCAGGTATTAAAAATACCCCCATCTTTTGGTGCTTAGTGTTTAAAATAAAAATCGAGAGAACCCAACCAAAACTAAGAGAAGACCTGTAATAAATAGTCACTGGCTGTACCTCTTTTCTTTCATGTCCACTGCTTCCCAGTTGCTGCCATTGTAAGGTAGTTCTCTTCAGTATTTTCTACTTACTCCAGCGATTCGTTATTCACTGCCTTTTCTTTTTCCTGTATTTCTTCTTGCCTTTTTTCTCTATGCTTTCCCATCCCACTCCTTGTTTGGTTCACAAAGTATTTAATTTTGTAGACTACCAGAAGCACTGCTATTTTAGACCAAATTCTTCTTCCTTACAGGCTTAATCATAGTTCTTCAAATCTCAACATGCCTGGTTTTTATGGTTAGTTATGCAAGTTTGGGGATTATGCCCCCGACCTTTCATCCTTAATTGCAGCTTTTAGAGACATGATTTGGCACAACACTTAAATAGTACTGGTAGTCTTAAGGGCTTTGCTGAATTTTGACATGGAACAGAAAACACAAATACAAGTGAATGAGGGAGAAAACCAGCAATTCCAGCCTTTGAAACATAGGTAGACAACATGGAAAACCCTAGTCTGGGTCTATTTTATGTTCCCTGCAAAAGGCCTTTTTTGGCAAGAGATGGCTTTGCAAGGATTAAGTACTTGTGATAAGGCTGTACTGGATGTGGTCTTCTTTTTCCACTTACCAGCTGCTTCTGTTTATTTTGAAGGTACACTTTTGACACTAAAAGATTTTCTTTTTAAACATGTAAGAAGCTTCATGGAAGCAATCCGCCTCTCTAAAGCCACTTCTTCCATTATAGTAATCTTTTCGAAAGCTATCTAGTTTTCAGCTACAGGTCTAAGTTAACAGCCTTTTCAGCTTCTTCCAAGACAAATTGCAGTCTCATCAATATGTATTTGCATGTTTTCCCTTTCTCAATTATGTGAGAGCTGTAGAACTAGCCTCTGCCATTGTCAGTTCCTTGTTAGAAATGAAGAGGCAGTTGATGCAGTATATTGGGTATAATTCCAACCTTTCTATGACAACACTTGCACTGCTGTCTCGGCAGTAAAATATGTGGCTGTATTGCCATTATTTATATTTTGAGGGAAGTATGTAAAAGATGTTCATTCTTTTAAGAATTGGTCTTGTTTTCTGTGATCGCAGCTGTAGCTGCATCTCTGCATGTGATGATCCACATAAAAACAAATCTTGTGGCATATTATAAACCACTATGAGACATTTTGAGAAAGTCATCCAGATCTCATTTGCTAGTTGAATTGTTGTTCCAGCCTGTGGTTCTTACTGTGAATTTCACTACTGTGAAGATGGATAAGAAGCAAAACAAAACAGTAATGTGTGTGTCATCTAGAAGGAACACTAAAAACAGATAGTTAAAGCATGCAATCTTTCACATGTGGCTGATGTAAAAATCCCGCTGAATTAGCTCTTGGTTACAGTCGGGAGGCTGGATGTAGAAATTTGTTGTATTTCTGTGAAGACATACAGTGTTATCTGTATTTGCTGATGTACTTAGTGTGTGTTTCATGTTCAGAAAAAATGGTAAATTATATCACTGTTTTCTTCAGTAAATAGAAACTTGAAACCCCATTAATCTTTTTATGGCATTTCTTTATATCTGAATTTGTACTTGATGTGGCTTGCAAGCGTTTGAAGATTGTAAGACTTCGGTAAAATTAAAATATTAAAATATCCAAATTCTTCAATAGTGCATTCAAGTTATGATTTTTAGTCTATGAGAAGTTCTAGCAAGGCTGGCAGCATAAACTGGATTGAAAGGGTCAAGGTTAAATTGATTATAAAATGTTTGGTTCTATTTTGCATCCATGTCTAGATGACTTGTATAATTAGTATTAAGAAATACGGACATCTGACTTGATATCTTATGTTTTCCTAGAATTGTATTTGTTTTATTGAATAGCTTTACTGCTTTAGTTCACTCTGAAGGATCATAAGTAACATTAACAAAATTATTTAAAGTAAATACAGTTTCAAAACCTACTGCTATTGAGCAGTGTGGTTTTTCTTGGGTTTTTTTTTTTTTTTTCCTGGTTTTGGTTTTTCTATGCTGAAGACTTTTGAGCCACCATCTCAGTCTCCTACTTTGAGGTCTGGACAAGATGATTGAAAATGTGACAAATCTACTTTCAGCTGTCTTCTGAAGCACCTTTTACAATCTCATGCAAGAGTTCTTAGGAAACAGAATTATTGGGATACCTGTTAATACTGCTGTAAATATCTTGATGTCGTATTATCAGGTGAATGGTGATTAAATGGCATGTCTGCAACTAGTACTTGCATAAAAAAATCAGATGTTGATATAATTTTAACGTTAAAATAATCATTGTTTATAGGATGTTGAGCTAGCAGAAGAAGATAGATTTCTGAGTTAATAAAAGAAAGATTGCAGAGGAATTATAACCCATTTATTATTGCAGCATTTTGAAGATTATCATTGAATGCTTTTAATGCCTGCCCGCAGCTTTGCTTGAAATTGTTAGAATTGCAATCCGCAGTTTCCAACATTGTTTTCTGTAGCTCTTGAGGTGTTCAAAGCCTGCTAATGAGAATTGAGACCATTGTTTCCTCTCTAATAATTTCAACTTCAGTTACATCAGTCTGATGAAAAATGATCAGTTTTCCTTAAATAGCATCACAGCCTGCATTTGTGATAACATTTCATTCAAAGCACTTTTAAATTTTTTGAGTTGTTTATTCCTACCAGTCTCTGTTAGTTATGCTCTGCCCTCAGCTTTTACTGTTTTCAGCTTCCTACTTGTCCCTTTCTGTTAAACCTCCAGAAATCCTTCAAGCTCAATTCTCATGAAATATGAAGAATTTATTTTATCTTCTCCATCTCCCTGCACAGTCTGCCTTTATGAATGCCATTAATGCTTGATGTAACACTTCCAGAAGTATAAACTGAATAAAATGTTTCCAGTTTTAGTACAAAAAATAATTGCTAAAATTACAGCTGAGAGGTGGAACCTTAGCTTTAAACTTGCTAGTGGCTTCATTGCCCTTCTAGAGATCTTGCATAGATGACTAGCTTCAAGTCGTTGGATGCAATGAGCAACCAAACTAATGGCTCATTTAAGTTTTGTCTTTTTGATTGCCAGCAATAAGTAAACTTGTGCTTAGATGGGGTTATAAAAACATCTTTAAATGCTCGATAATGTAGGAGCAAGGAATACAGGAGACCTTGCCTCTGATAAGTAACAGCCGTGTTAATTACCCAATGCAGCCTCACCCCTGAGGAGTCACAGCTACATCCAAAAAAGATAAGTGTGATAAAAGAGGGAGTGGGGTGGCTGGTAAGGGGAGTATCATGGAGGAGGGGGAACCTTAAGGAAGAGGGAACGAGAGGATCATGAGGAAGAAGGATCCTGGGATGAGAGAATCATTGCTGCAAGCTCGGTTGGGGTTTGCAGTCATAGTCTAGCTGGATAAAAGCCTGCAGTCTGAGTCTGCAAACCAACACATGCAGTCACAGTTTAGCAGGAAATAACCAGCAGTCAGAGGCTGCAAGGGAAGCCTACAGTAGGAGCTTGCTGCAGCCAGAGTCAGTGAATAGTTGGAATCAGGATGGCTGAGCTGTAGAGAGCAATAAACCAGGACATTTTTTATGCTGTGGGAAACAAGAAGTCTGTATCTCGGCTCATTTCTTACCCTCTAACAAGACGGCTGCTGCAACAAGATACAGCCTTTGTTTGAAACTGGATATAGTAACTTTGATCTGGCTGCCATAAACACAAACATGCACATGTTTAATTTAAACAACTTGTGGGAGAGTGTTGAATTTATTCATGCTGGAACATCATCAGAATTGTTAGGATTTAATTATCTCTGCCTGTAACTTAATTTCTACATCTTTGAAGACCATTTTAACTGATTCAACATGCTAAATCTTCATTTTTGGCATGTTGATCTAAAGGAAGAGAAATGCAGGGAGAAATGAATGGGAAAAGGGTATTTCCTGCTAAGCAAAATACAGTAGTATAAATAATTATATTACGTTATTTGAATTAGTCTTTAAACCCACCCCCACTTTTAATGAAACTAGTACCTCTGACTTCTTTAAAGGTTTTCATATGAATTTTCTTTTTGCTCCTGTAGGTTGCCAGTCTAATTTGAAGCTCAACATTATTCTATTTTGTTTTTTCTTTTCTCTGTTGTTGCAAAGGGAGCTGCAACCCTGAGCTGTGCTGGCACAGTAGATTAGCTATAACATGACTGCTGTGCTGTCTCTCAGAGCAGTACAATGTTTTCCAGTCTTTGCCAGTTCCTCTCAGTAAGGCTTACCGGGCAAATGCTTTCATCTTGCTAATTTGTGTTCTTTCTTGTCATGTTCATAGAGAGGAAATGTTGCTTGGTTCTGTCTCTTGGACCCAGAGTGAGTGTAGCAAAACTGATCAACTCAGATCCCTGTGTCCAACCAGTAATTCACTTTGCTTTGGGATTTCAAAGACAGTGTAGCCAAATGTAGGAGTACTCTGCTTTAGCACTGATGGAGGTTAAAGCTGGGATCACAGTAAATAAAACTTGGTACTGTGGAAGACCTTTTAGCACAAAAGAGTGTTAAAGTGTGCCATGGTTCAGATTTGCAGTGGCATGGTACAACAGTTCAGCTTGTGGAGGAGGTTTCTGTTTTTTGTGGTATTTTGGTGTACCAACATTTGTCGTGGATATGCTGTATGCTAACCTAAATTTTGTATCAACTTATTATCTTAGATCATGCTTGTTTGACCACAAGTGATCCATAGTCAATAGAATGACACTGTGCTTCCATGTATCCCAGGCTGAACCACAGTATGGAATAGTACTCCTGCCTCTGGTCCATGGCAATGAGAAGCAAGTCAGTTCTGGACTGCTCTGCAGCATGTGGCTGCAGTCATATTTGGACACTTGGTACTTGTGTTTGGATGGCTTCTAGGGCAACAATGGTACTTACTGTTCCCCATTTACTAGAGATAGATCCTTTTTCTGGAAAAACTTAGTGGTTTTTTTGGGGTTTGTTCATCTTCCTATATTTTTTAAAACATCAATAAGTTTATAAAACTGATCCAATATAATTTGATTTTCTGCAAAGACTTGCAAAATAAATGTAGAGGTTTGGATTATTTTTTTTTTTTGCTGTGTGGGGTTTTTTATGTTTGATATTTTATTTTTTGAAAATAGCTCTCTTCTTCTGCAGAAGAGAATTCTACGGTTATAATTTTCAATTTCTGGCTTTCATATTTGCTATGACAATGGAACACACATTGCTGCTGCTGTATTTGAGAAGCTCTCTGGTGTCTTAAAATTTAGAATTAGAAGTTGCTCTTATGTTAAATTTCTTTTGTGTATCCCAGACTAATTAAGAATCCATTAACATGAACTGCTTTGCCGTTTTTTATTGGTCATAGGCCTAGAGGTGTAGAATAAAACCCTCAAAATGTATTTCACCTTCTAAATGGAGTCTTTGGGGGATAATAATTTGTGAAGTAATATTCCAATAATGGTAGTTCAGCACTTGGAGGTTGGGTACACATGCATTTCAGTATATTGTAATAATATGGGAACTCTGCATTAATGTGTTTACTTCTACTTTGATCCCATGCTGTGTGTGCGTTTGCATCTATAAAAGCTTTTCCATACTGGGTGTGACTTTCACTTGTTCTGTTTGCAATTAAACATCTGGAAACAAAACTTCCTTGATGCTTTTAGTCCTCATTTAGTGTTTGAAAATCTGGTATAGTCCTGCAAGTTCCATGTGGAAAATACCCATAAAAATCACCTAATTACTATGTTCTGCAAGATACTAAAAAATATTCCTGTAACATAACCAATTAGGGAAAATGGAAGTGATGTAGAAGGTGTGCTTGCTCCACTTCCTACTGCATTATTAAAGTAATGCTCAGCATTCCTTATACAATGTATGTATAGGTAAAGAGCCCTGAGCCTTTTGAGACTTTTCAGTCAATGTGGATTTGCATAGCAGTGCAGATAGTGGGTTCCTTTAGCATCAGGCTGAAAAACACATAAATCCTTGATGAAAACAAATTGCTTCCATTAATTTTTCAATTTTTGGACACTAAGCAATTGAGATAGAGATCAGACGTGAGATTAGTTTCAGAGAACTGATATTGCTGTGTTATACACTCAGTGTATCGTTTTGACAAGTATTTTACTTAATTTAAGCTGAAATCAGCTGAGTTGTTAAAGTTCTTCAAGCTTTTTAGTCAGATTTGAGGACAGGCTTCTTTCTTCTTCCTGGATGCTTCCTGTTGTAGTAGAAGACATTCTTTTGTTGTATGCTAGAATATGCTTCCACTAGCATACAGCAGCCATAAGGACTGGATGTTCTTTTGTAGCTAAACTTAACTACACCTCCCACAAACAAATGAAAAAGCCCCACCCTCAAAAAAAAACCCCAAAAAAAACCCCAACAAACCCCCACAAACCTGAAGTAATTTATTGCTTTAAAGAAGCTGAAGCAACATCTGTAATGTAGGAATCATTCAAGAAATGTTTAGTTACACATAATAAATTTAGTTTCTGCAAATCATACATTGATTGTAATTGAGCATAATAGACATATTTTCCACTGGCCTTCTCATCTCCTATTTTTAGATAACTTTCCATAAAGCGATCTACATTTTCTCTTCGCCTGAGGTGTATGTGCTTAATAAGTTGGAATGTCTCGTTTGAGTTACTAATTTTCATAGAATTGTATATGGGGTAAATATGGATTATGTATTGAAAGGTTCCCAGAGTTGTGGGGTGAAGGCAGGAGGTGATCAGGATGCCTTTGTTCCCTAAACAGTCCCATCACAGTTAGTGGGAAAAGGGAGGATGCTCTGTTGTCCCTGGTGTGCCTCAGTTCATGCTTGAGAGTACACAGTCAGGTGCTGTGGGGACCTTGTTCTGTGAAGTCCATGAGCTCCTCCTTGAGTGAGCCCACCCTCTCTCACAGAACTTACTGACACTTTGGCATTTGCCCAATATTTGGTACTCCAACATACTACAGATTTCTGGGTTTTTTTGCCCACTGAGCCAGACTTCTATGGATGGAGGAAGAACTTGGAAAGGAGACTTGCACTCACCACGTGGGCTATGTCTGATCATTGTGCTTTGGAAATTTGCAGTTTTTCAGAAGCTGGTGGGCACTGTCAGGAGTCTTCAGTGACGCTTTTTGTTATACTTGTGGCTTCTTTTACTTTAATAAACTCACACCCGTTGAAAATTCTTTGACTCCACTGCCCTCATTTTCCCTCCCCTTCCATTTGTTTGCAGTACCTTTTCCATTTTTCATTCATTTACGCCCTTGCGCTGCAGATTGTGTCTTACTTTGTCTTCCCAGTAGAGCTTTTCATTTTGTAGGGTAGGGTCTGGAGCAATCCTTGCTGTGGACTCCTCTGAGGCCAAAAACATTATGAACAGGATCATAAGCCTCCTGTTTGAAATGGGAATGAAATTCCCTCCTCTTACCTGTCTGCTTTCTGGAAGGAGAGGAGAAAACAAAGAAACGAGATTGCTGCCATGGCCCCAGCTGCTACTGCTGCTGTCAGGATCATTTAATTGCTGCAGCCGCTCTCACTGCTAGCACATGGGAGAAATTAACACTGATCAAAAATGTGAAGTGCATCCCCCACTTTACATATCTCCATGCACAAGCAATAAATCAAAATGAGAACTCATCAGAATTACACCAGAGCAACTTGGTGCTCTTGGCTTAGTTCTTGGAATGAGAAGCTTGGGTTGTTTTTTGTTTGTTTGTTTTCAAACATTAATTGATAATTAAAAGCATCATATACTGTATTACTACAGAAGTAAATTATTAATGTAAACAAAGCCTTCATCTGCTTGTAAAGCATCTCTCATAAAACTGTATTGCTGGCTCTAAAGGCCGATGAAGGTACACTAATTCTGTAACAAATTACTCTAATTTATAGAACTGTTGAATTATATCAAAGATCCGATCAGAAGCTGTCATTGTTCTGTAACCGAGTGTTAATATATCTGTTTTTCCATTAATTGCATAATGACTGTTAACTTAATCTACAACAGATCAATGGTAGTGAACTATGAAGTATGTTATTTCTATTGAGTAGTAAGTGAATGGGGTATTTGAACTAGGTTAGTGTTCTGTTGAAAAGAACAGCAATTGATTGATGTGGAAAAAATGAATGTGAGAGTAGCACTACAGAACATGTGCAGATTTTTTAATGCCCTTTCTATAATTTTCTGATTTATCATTAAAGCTATGGATGCCTGTAGGTCTCATGCAGAGGTCCGTGAAATCATCCCTGCCAGTCTACAAGAATTAGATGCTGTTTGCCATTTTTTAGAAGTGTGGCATTTCCTCTGCCCAACTCTCGTGACCAGCTCCTCCCTTGTCCTATGTGGAAAAAATGTAATTATCTTCCTATGACTAAAAATCCCAAATAGCAAGAAGTTAGCTGAAAAATGCATTTAATTAAAATGAAACTTAGATGTTTGAGCAGCCAGCTTACAGGTTTAGTTTCCGGCCCTTAGAATTTTTTTTTCTGTGTCTCCTTTTTTTTTTTTTTCCTTTTTAAGAACTTTAGCACTAAAAATGCAAACAGTCTGAGATTAGGCATGGGATTTAATGACTGCTATCACGAAGAGTTGCAGCTCATGTGTCTGCCTCCTCTTTCTGTCAGAAGATAACTATTGTTTTGCATTTGAAAATTAAAAATTACATTATAGCATATCATTATCTAGGCCTCATGTGGTACTTAATGTAATAGAGTTTTCAGCATGTCTTCCAACTTTTGTGCATAAGAATTTTTTGTTTTATTCAATTAAAATACTACCTTTTCGTACTTAAAGAGGCAGTTAGAGTAATTTACTGAGATTTCTGATATAGAGCTGATGAGCAGGAGTTCATCGTTAGGAGGGAGCAGGGAGCCTCCTCCAAAGTCTCAGTGAGCTGTTGTGAAAAGCTACTGTAATAATGATACTGTCTGTGACAGGGGCAGCTCCAGTGTACCTGGCTGGTCAGAAAGCAGTCCAGACTGCCAGCTGCCTTTTGGTATGAAGCAGCAGTGAGGTACAACGGTTCAAGAGTTGAAAAATACCCGTGGCATCTTCATATCTAAACTTACTCTCTTCAGCTGCCAACAGGAATTTTGATAAAGGGAGGCAGAAGAACACAACGTTCTTTTGACCAGTGTTGCTACGGTAGTTGTTCTTAAATTTTGTCCTTCTTTTTTCAAATTACTTAAACATTGAAGGAATGCAAATGGGTGCCAGTTTGAGAAAGCAGAAGGAATATGTAGGATACAGGCCATGACAGAGATATTTTGCTGGTTTATTTTATAAAGGTTTATACTGAATTTATAGAAATGTTTGAAAAAGACCTGATGCTGTTTTAGTATTTTTCAAATAGGTATGTAACAGGAGTACAGAAGTCTTATAGTATGCTCATTTTTGGTAAGGTAATGTTGTTTACAAATGTCTGAAAGCAGGCATGCTTTGTTCTCAGAATTCACTGATTGTCAAGCATTATTGCTTTAAATTAGGCTCTTTTAAAATTTTCTACAGTTAGGAAGATTTTCAAGAATTCTGGAACTAATAATTGTCATCAGCTGAACACCTAATGTCTTGAGTAAGAATTGCTATTACTTCTTACTAAGCAGTGGAAGCTGGTGTTAGTAAAGACACTGAAAATGCAGGTGAACCACACTACAGTAATAGGATGCATTTAACAAATGGTTTGGATGTTAACTTGAATTAAAAAATATTACACTCCTACTAGCTTCTAGTTACTTATTCAGGCTACTTGCTTTTGTCCTCCTTTACCTTTCTTTCTTAATGTGGTGAGAGAGAGAAAATAACAGCTTTCTGTGAAAAGCTTCTCGAAACAATAGGTTCGTTGAATGCTTAAAGTGTAGTAGGTTTGGAAAAGCCTCCATTACATCCTATGCACAGTCAACATGAACATTCCCTTGCTATTTTTTACTTTGTTTTCTGTGGTTTTGAAATATTTAGCAGAGGCAGAACACTGCTGACCATGCATAACTGTACAAAAGGTGTAGGGAAAGGAGAGAATGAAGTTTATTGGTATCATCACTAGACTGGACCAGGAGCACTGGTTAGTGTGGCGGCTGGTGGCAGCCTTCCAACTCATGTTTCAGATATCAAGCCTCTTCAGGACAAAAGAAGAAAACTTGCAGGGCTATCTTGCTTTCTTTGTGGCAGTGTAGCTGAATTTGTGCTTACTCTGTTAATTACTTAATCACATGCTTCCTTGATCAAGAAATTTCCCTAATAACTGACACTGAGACTGAGCAGCTATTCTGTTTGTCTAAAAAGTATTCTTTCTTGAAAGTTGGGTTTGTTCCAATTTTGAACCTGTGATAGTTGTACATTCTAATGTGGTTAGTACTTCAGGTTAATAGACCTTACGTCAACAGAAAGAGATCATCTTGCCCTAGCTAGGGCTCTAACTGTGTCAAAAAATTGGTATCCTTAGGAGACACCATGCTGGGAATGCTGTAGCTTTGACCTGGATTCTTGTTCTGTCATGATAAAATAAAATTGTGGCCTGCCATTTCCTTTCAATAGCTATTGCTTGTTCCTCTCATAGCAAAGTCACTCATGTTTATCTGTTTTTCGTTTGTTTTTGAATGGGTATACAGTTTGGTAAAAGGAACCCATCTGTACAGATGTGTACAGCTTTCTGACTGGCAGCTGTGCTCTCCTCAAAGATCGCAGAACCACCAGAAAGCAAAGGCACCTGCAGATCATCTTGTCCAATCACTCTGCTCAAAGGAGGGTCAGCTATGGCATGTTGCTCAGGACGGAAGGCTGTTGGGCTTTAAAAGCATCAGCACTAGCTCAGATTGGGTTTTTTGTGAGCAGAACTGTAAATTCTATTTAAATCATGGTGAGATTTGAAGATTGAGGGAAGACAGTTCATTAATGCTGTACCTGCTTGTTGTTGCCAGTACCTGGTGTGGGGTAATACTTCTCCAGCATTCCAAGAGCTGACAACTTTCTACTCTAGTAAAAGCTTTCTGCTAATACAAAAAAAATTTACAGATTTTAAAGTGATTTTCCTTTTTGTTTCTGAAATATATTTATTTAAATGAATTATTAAAAAAAATATGTTTTGTGCAACTCAAACTTTGGCATTGGTATTACATGTTACTCCTCTTTGTTAGGAGGATGCTTCAAAATACTTTTCAAGTATTCCTATAAAATGATAGCAATATGAGTTATAGTAATAAAAATATTATTTTTATATAAGTAATTTCTATAACTTATGGAATTCTGGCTTGGCTTTTAAGTGCTGAAGACAGGTGAGGACCATTTTGTGTGCCAAGCAGTCTCCCTGAAAGGGCCCAGTGGCTTTGCTGACAGCTGATCTAACCTACTTCTGCTGGAAAGTGGGACAGTGTTCAGTCGTGCAGATCATTTCTCACACTGAGTTTTTGACTGCATTTGTCTTCTCTTCTCTGGGAAATTTCACATGAAGCAAAATCAAGTGTATGTGCAGTGTCCAAGACCCTATAAAATCTGAAAAGTACTTGAGGTTTCCAAGTTTGTTTAATACTGAGAAATAAAGTAGTAGCCGAATCATTTCAGTACCAGATTTCCCATACTCATTTTGATTATCATTCTTCAGCTGTAGGAAACAATCTAATATTTGCTAGAAAGAATCCTATTTGCTTTTCATTATTTTCAAAATTAGAAGTG
This sequence comes from Cyanoderma ruficeps, assembly GCA_008694505.1. NCBI lineage: Eukaryota > Metazoa > Chordata > Aves > Passeriformes > Timaliidae > Cyanoderma > Cyanoderma ruficeps. The sequence goes on from VZDJ01004378.1 coordinate 8,682,012, forward strand.
TATTAGCCAGTATGGGTCACAGTTTTTAAATTGCATCTTCTGATCCTTCAATGGAATGCCAATTTTTTAACATGAACTACAGATTTTCATGTTTAAATCTTATTAATCAATGCATTTATTTGCAAAGCTCTACTAGTTTATCTGTTGATTGTTTTCCTAGGTGTTTTGGAAGTTTATTCCTTTTCTGTTTTCTAGAAACTGAAATAACTAAACTTTTTATTTCATTGTGGTTAAGTTTCATTCAAGTTAAATTGCTCTCTCCATAATACAGACCTTCAGGATAAGCATGTCTGACATGGGAAAGCTCCCTGGGAATACAGAGAGCTTACTTGATCTGCATATATTTAATGATTGAAAACAGAATTTCTTAGTGACACATACTCCCCTAAACATTGAAGAAGTCTGTGTTGCTAAGATTTTAATGTTATGGGGATAGAAAGGCACTCTCTGTTCAGAGAAGCAGTGATTTTTCTTTGACTTACCATGACAGGATAATTTTTTAAGTAGACTATATTTCTTCCTAAGGAGAACTTTTTCCATCAGGTTTCCATCAGGTTTATCCACATGAGGGTGTGCAGTTAGAAGGGCTTTTTTTTTTTTTTCTNACTTTGGGCCAGGTAGACTAGGTAGTCCAAAAATAAATACTAGGAATGTCTTTGGTGTGTGGTGTTTGTTCAGACAGGGCCAAGAGGAAGAGAAGTTCTTTCATTACTTAGTGACTTTGGGACTATTAGCAGCTGGAGATTCAGGTTCCATTCAGATAAATGCTGTAACAGTACACAGAAATATATAACTGCGGTAAGTAATCTCTTTTCTTTCCACACTCTCTTGTCTTTACTTTTTTTTATTTCTTTTCTATGAGATAATGTCTGGTAATGTTAGACTTGCAATACTGTGAAGCAATTGTAATTGGTACATTGGGGTTTACTGCACTAGAAAAATGAAATAAAAATGATTTGCTGTGCAGATATTAATGTTAGCGATGAAAACCCTCTCCACAGAAGTGTCTCTGAGGTGGATGGCCATTAATAATGCTGAGTTTTGTGATGATTTGAAGAGAGCCTTTTCTCTGCCTGCCAGGGGAGACAGCATGAGGATTAAAGCATAAGTGCCAAATGTTTCATAGCTTTTCTCCCTCGGATTTTATGCAAATTCCATAATGGATCAATTTGCATATTCCAGGGTAGTTTGCCTATCTTGTTTAAATGTGTGGGTTTGTTCTAAAAGTTAATCTTAGTAAATTAGGTTTATTGTTTCAAAGTGAGATAAGGATTGGACGAGTCTATTACTCTGCTTATGCCTCACCTTGATCCCAAGGGTTTTTCTTTTATGAGCAAGCTGACAATTTGGGCATTCATTGTCTGGTCTGTTTTTTACAGTTCTGCTATGCACTAGATGCTGCATGGAGTTTGTGTGGTGGCAGTCATCTCTGAAATCCACTTGCTTAGGAGGTGCCACCAAGCACCCAAGTGATGTAAACACTACTGCTCAAAACACACTGATGTGTGTGGGCCTGCAGTAAATGTTCAGTTGAAAGAAGTGACATTATAGCAATAAAAGTGCAGTTTAGGAATTGAGGCTCCCCTTCCCTGTCAGCTGAGTTGAAAGCAGAGTCTCCTGCAGTCTGACATTGTGGCTCGGTAGATGCTTTTGATTTATGGTGAAGAGCAGTCTGGTAAAAACCCAGCACAGCCACAGAAGTTTTGATATGCAGGTAATAAAAGCCTGTGAGTTGAAGGTATGGAGAGGATGTGAGTAGGATTTATCTGAGCTATGTTTACATGAGCCTTTTCAGGATTTATTATGAAGTTTGTAAACCCTATTTTATTTTATCATTAGTTTTTGTTTGGTTTTTTTTCTTGTCACTCAGGGCTCCTGAGCTATTTGTTATTTTACCTTTACATCCTATTTTCTCCCCATAATTGCTTGTAACTGGTGTTACCAGTCTCTGCAGGACTCCTTAGTCCCATGAAATTATTGCCTCTAGAATCTTCCCTTGCATTCATTATCTTTATTGAATTGGTATTAGACAGAGCTGCTGTAGTGGAAAGTGCTGCATGAGCTGAGCAGCTTTCATCAGCCCTGTCTCAATATATGTAATGAGGGAAAAAAAATGGGATGAGTGAGTTTAACCTGACGGGTAGCAAAGGTTGATGGAAGATGGCTAGCAATGCAAAGCCGGAAGGTACTACAAAGAACAAAACTTACTGAGGAAACTTTTTCCCTGTCACTGGTAACTAGAAATTAAATACACAGTATTTGGATTAAACAGCACAGCTTTTTCCAATGGGGTGTATGCAATCAATCATCCCTGGAAAGTGCTATTGACTGGTATCTAAACTAGACTGAATAAACATTGTTGTGTACTGCAAGATACAATTTTTTCATTGGAAGAGGAATTTAATAGTGACCCAATAGATAACTTTTCTTCCTGACTATTGTTCACTTGAAATAGAGACTTGAAATATAAATTTTTCATTGAGGAGTAATTTGGGTAGAAGAGAAAGTAAGACTTGCTTTTTTTCCCCCAGCTTGACTACTGGGCAGTGTAACAGCCCACTCTGTGTAGAACTGTAAGAATTTAAGATGTACAATTCTTCGTATACTTTGTATACAGGTTCAGCTCCTCAATATCCAGCTTTTTGGGAAATACCTTGTTACCGTCCTTGATTTTTGTTTGTATGTTTTCATAGATAAAACTGGATGATTGTGTTGTGGTGGTGATGGGGTTGTTGGGGTTTGGAGTGGTTTTTCATGTTTGAGTTTGTTTGTTTTAAAGGAAGTTAAGCTCAAATGAAACATGTTACTTAATGGGCCTATTTTTCATCAGTCTCCTAGTAATCAAGTTTGTTGTCTTACTGTTTCAGTTTCCCAGACTCAGCCCATTACCAAAATGATACATATGTTTATATGTAGCTTATAAATGCAAAAGTGAAGGACCTTCTGCTTTTCAGGCATTATATATACTTGATACTTCATTGTGTTTATGGTTTTTGAGGGATAGGTGTTCTCTTAATGTGTTTTCTCCTATCCTCCTCTTGAGGTAATAGATGCAGTCTCTCCTTTTACTTTTATTTTAATGCACTTTTAACTACAGTAAAGTGAGATGAAGGGTGGTTTCTGTTTGGTTGTCATGCAAAACTGAAATCTAAACTCCAGATTTCTGGTTCTAGCTCTTCTTACTGAAATTTGTCATTCAGTGTTTTACTTTTAATACAGCAGTGATTTTATCCACCTCTCTGTTTTTTAGGGACTACTTTTTTCCACAGTAAGAATGTGCTTATGCTTGTTTTGTGCTAATTCGCGATGTACCATACTTTCTAAAAACGTAGCTGTCACCATTTTTTATTATAATTTTTATTTACATGTTCCTAATTCGGTGTGTAATCTATGTCTATATTTTGTTGCAGTAAAGTGATGCAGATCCAAATAGCTTCTATGTTGCCTTTAACTCTTGTCCTCTGCAAACCATTTATATTTTGATGTTACATGGAGGGGAAGGTGGTGTGTGTTGCTTTGGACATACCTTTAAGATTTCCTAGGTAGCCTTCAGTAGTTAGATTGTTGTTATATCTTTGTCATTTTGGATACCAATTCTGTCACTAACGGGAGTGTTTACTCAGGCAGATGTACATGAGCAAGACATGTGAGTGCTGTTAATTCTAGTGGTTCATCAGAAATTCCCCTTTCCCTCTCTGAGAGCAGGGCTCAGGCAAACAGCTCTGCTCTGAGGAACAGAAGAGCTTCAGGCTTTATCTAGACAAGTTTGTCTTCATTTAAATGCAAGTTATATTCACTGTAGCCTCATCTGAACTGGGTACAAAATGTACAATAACATAGCTTTTAAAGGAAACAGGATTTTGTGGGAATACTGAATAATAGTTTTTTCTTCCTTCTTTTGAAGATCAAGCAGATTACCCTTAATGTTGCTTCTGAACATGACAACAGGCAGGAAGGCTGTAATCATAGTAAAAGTGTTCTTCAGAACTTACTTGCTTGTTTGTTCCAGGATTTCTTTTATCCTTTTCATGCATGATTTGGAAATGTATTCATAAACTCAGCTTGGGAACTCAGAATAAATCACAGCATATTCAGGGTGGAAGGGATCTTAGAAAGTCTCTAGTCCGTGTTTCTGCTTGGAGCAGCATCAATTGTGAGATGGGACCAGGTTACTCAGCACTCAGGTTGGTAGCATTGAAAACTTATGGTTTGGGAGACTGCACAGCCTTCCTGAGGATCTTTCTTGCACTGCTGGACTGTCTTATTGTGACAGTTTTTCCTTATATCCTTTCAGATGCCAGATATAAAGAGTCTAAGATTTCAAAGGGAGAAGGAATCTATCTCATGTTTCCTACTCCCAATCTTCTCCTTTGTAACCTTTCCCCTCTTTAGCTTCTATTTTAACCTCCTCTCTCCTACCTCTCCTGGTGTCACTGATGTTTTATCCATAGCCTTTGAATTTCCTTACAAGCACTACTCTTTAAAAGCTTGTAAAGATGATGACAAAAGTAACCCAAAAAGGAAACTGAGGCAAAGAATGCTTTAATGGTTGCATTATGTATAAAAACAAAATGCTTCTTTGACACTCAAAGCCTGCTACAAATGGAAAGCAAAGGAATATGTTGTGGTTATTTTGTAGTGTTCCTTTCCTGTTTAAAGATAGAATAGTATGAGTTAGAAGTGTATTTGAAAGATTATGCTACCAGAATCAAACAGGGTTCTTCAGGTCTTTTGAAAACAGGTAGGAAAAAAATGTTGAGAACATATCCATTGACATGGTGATTTGCCTTCAGCCAGAGTAGTGTTGAATTCTTATGTCACAACTAAGACTGAAGCAAGGTAGATCAGTGAATTGGATTCGTTTCTTGTCAGAAATCAAGTCAAACTGGTTGTTTATAATCTTATTATTGGAACAATATGAGATGATAGATAAGCCAAGAATTAATTGGGAACTGAAAAGTAGTTTTGTTACCCAGATGTGTAGGTGTTGCTTAACACAAGATGAAATTTGGAGATTATCCAGAAATCTTAAAAAAAGAGGGGGAAAAAAAGAAAGGAAACCAGGTCATGTTATCTCATTCATCTCCAGGTTTCTTGTAACAAGTGATTGAATAAATTGAAAAGATTTTAAGAGTCCTTCAAAACAAATCAACTCCCAGGTGATTTAATACGGTTTAATACACTGTGGAAATCATTGTAACTGGTCTTGTAAAAGGAAAATTTAGTAAGTAACCTGCAATCTTCATTATAGTGTAGTGAATTTTGAATAAATCTGATACATGAATGTAATTTTTCTTTTCTATTTTTTTCTTTCCTACAAATCTGCCAATGTAAAGAATAGCTTTCAAGCTTTTTATCCTGAGCAAAGACCATTTCTAGAAATAAATGTGCTTTTCTTGATAAATGTGACCTACAGAAAGTGGATGAGAGCTCTAGGCTTTGTTTTGGGGGTAACAATATTTAATACAGATAAAAATCTTTCTGAGGATATATAACTTATTAAAATTGGATTAACCATACATTTTTAAGAGATAAAAAGTACTGAGCTTTAGAGTAGCAAAAAGTTTTCATCAGAAAGCTAGAGTGGTAAGTGGAGAATATGCACCCAACCCTGCTTATCAACACAAGGCATAATAAAATCAGAGAGGAGGTGTCATGCTGTTTAAAAAGGAAATCTTTTGTTCTAAGCTGGTATGTTTAAGCTGCAGATGAACATTTGCTGCTCTGTATTTCTAGTTTTGTAACAGATTGTGCTGTGTATGCAGTGATTTCTGAGGTCTGAGCTAATGTGCTTACCCTCGTTGCTGTTTTGCAGAAGCCTTTAATAAATTTTAAGAAGTGAAGAAAGTCCCTTTGTACTTCCTTGTACTTTTGGGTTCTGAATAGGCAATGTCTACTTTTGTTCCTTTGTTAATTGTTTATAATAATTACGCAGTCTGATCTTCTACTTTTTGAACTCTTGCTTTCTATCTCAGTTTTATTTCTTTATTCCTGAAGGTATGTTCAGTGGGTGTATTTAACAGGTGTTTGTACTACATGTTTGTGTACGTCTTACGATAATCAAGATCAGCAATGGATTGTGTGGTTTACAGGATACATCATAGTTGCTGAATTTTATGCAATTATGATGCTTCTTAGTGACTCTTAATGGTGTTCTCTTGCCAGACCTCTAATCTCTGTATTTTCTTGGAGAAACCTTCCCCTTCCCCTTCCCCTTCCCCTTCCCCTTCCCCTTCCCCTT
>VZDJ01004378.1:8688268-8717664 GCA_008694505.1 Cyanoderma ruficeps
TTTAGCTGTTTTAAATATTTTTATAAACCAAAACAACTCTCTGGACTCTTGTGCTATGCATATTGAGCTGTTGACTAGGGCCTTCTGGATGTTGGAACCATTTCTTTGGGCTTGTCTTAACTGAAGGCTTGTTGCATAATAAATACCTTTGTAGATACTGGTTGATGTCCTTTAGTCCTTTAAAATGAAGTAGTTAATTATTTTATAGCTGCTACTTCGGATTTTCCTGGAACGTTTATTCTGGGATGTGGATATTTGTAATTTCTTGGGCATGTCTAGCCTGATCTGTAGGATAAATTGCAATTTTTCAGTTTGGGGAAAAAAAGCAGTTTGGAATTGCCTATCTAGTTTTGACAGTTGTATTTATGGCAGCATAATTTGTTCAGTCATCTTGTTTAAAATATAGTGTATGTGACAAACTTAGTTAACACATGCTTAGAAAAGGGTATGGGGGAGGTAATTGAAGAAATAAATTGTCATCCTTTGGGACTGAGACACTAATGCAAATCTTGTGGGAAGGGTTGTGTTGGTTGCTAGGGCTTTGGGGATTTTTTTTTTTTGTGTGTGTGTGTGGGCTTTTTTGGTTGTTTGGAGTGGGGTTGTTGTTTTGCTTTATTTTCTTTTGCTGTTGTTGTCATTATTTCCTTGTATCCTAAAACTGTGTATCAACCTCTTAAATTGCAGTTACCTACCTAGGCTGTCTTTCTGAAATACTTGATTTGCCTTGGTTTTTTAATTGCCTGTTTTGAAAGGAGGTGCTCAAGTCCCACCACTAGTGTTGAAGTACGAAGGGCCCTGCTAGCTGCTGAGGATGAGGGCAGGAGCTCAAGTAGTCAGAGTAAGCGTTATCCCACCTCTGGGCAGTTGCCCCCAATGTGCTGAAAAAGCAGTAATTCACGGAAGTTAGCAAGCACTTCCCTGCTCATGGAGAGGAGAATCGTAGTTACAACTTTTCTTCACATTTTTCATGGTATCTTTTAAGTTTTCCCCCCAAACAACACTTTTATTGCCGCCGTGTTGGGAAAATGAGTCTTTGGGGTTTTGAGGATGAGTCCTATGGGGGATTTGTGCCCATAGCAAAACTCAGTGCCAGCTGTGAGACTGCAGTGCTGCTGCTGCTCAGCCCTCAGCACTGCTGCCTCTCTCGGCATACTGACCTAGAATACTGCCCTAGATCTGTTTCAGAGGATTTCTTTAATTTTCCCCTTCTAGCTTGTCAGAAACCCCCTCAGGATGGTAGGTAGTTGCATTGTGATAAATTAGCTGCTAATTAGTTTTCTTCTAGAAACATTATTTCTTGCCTTTCAAATATTTTTTCTTCCCTTCACATCTTGACACTTTCTCTGACACATCATAATGTTAATTAATCTCCTTAATTCATCTACTTGTGTAAATACAGAACCTTTAGGTTAGTTTGTTGCTTCCTATTAAATTTTAGCTTTTTACAACTGTAAACAAACAAGTTCATTGACTGTTGGGGTAGTAAACTTCTGTATTGTCCCTTCATCGCCAATTTTTTGTTTACTGCAGTGCTTTTGTTGTGATGAATTGCAACACTGAGGCTTTCATACACAGCAATTACTATCAAGTCTCTTCATACTGAAATCTGTCAAATATGAAATGGTGACTGTATTTTGTTTTGGCCTCTGCCTAAATGAGAGACATAAATAATGTTCTGAAATAGGAAGGGATGCTGGTGCCTATTCAGAAGGGGCATTCACGTTTGAAATGGTCAATGTAATCCAGAAATCGTAACAAGCTGCTCCTTGTTTAATGGCTTACATGGATTGGTTCTTCTGAGAACAAATGACAATATTATAAAAAAAAAACCCAAACCAAGACCCCCCAAAACTCCCCCAACAACGTTAATGCTTGCTGATTTCTTTTGGGATAAAATATGAGAAGCCAAAACCAAAATGCTTTTTTTTCCCCCAGCATTTCTGAATTTGGCACCTCTCCTTTCTTTTCAGATTTGAGGTCTTTTGCAGTTTCCTTCATGGCAGCAGTTAACCTTCTGCCTGGATAAATATCAAAATCCAACTGTGTGATGTTAGCTTTATTGGGTGTCACTTCAGAATGACAACCTTAGAGTTTCTTGGGTCATGGTAGATTCATCCAGTGTTTCAGCTGCACTTGCCTAGTGTGGGTTATCTGTATTTTGCTCTTTCATGAAAGCAAGTCTTGGAGCCATCTCTGATTTTCTGGACCACTTACATTCTCAGAAGAATTCTGTCCTGAAAGGATGCTGTTCTAACCATTCTGTCGGCACTGAGTGTTTACAGTTGCCTCTCTAGGCAAATATTCTATTGAAAGGATACTAAAAATAATTCAGAATATGTATGTTCCCAAAAGATTTCTCACATAATCGCTTCATTTCTCACAGGTAAAATATTTTAACATTTCCTCCCTGCCTCAGTATTCTAACTTCTCTGGTGCCTTCTTTCTTTTGCCTACATTGAAGCGTTTGAAAACCTCTTTCCTATAAGCATCCATCGTTCTCTCTCCTGCAGAACCTTTCTGCAGCTTCTTCAGATTCCTCAATTCTTCCACTTCCTTTTGTGGCTTCTTTCAAATCTCTCTACCTTGGCTCACCTGAGACCATGATTTAGAAGAATTTGCATTAATAATTGACAACATTTACTCTGTCTTGGAGTATTTTCCCTTTACAACAGGCATAGTCTGGTTTTCGCAGAAGTCACTGAAGTTTAATGATTCTTGATTCCCATTGCCTACCCAAAAGTCAGTTTGCAGACATGTCACCAGCCTCTTAGCAGTAGTTGTGATATAACCTGGGCATGGATAGACAGATACTCTAAACTCTGGCAGTTGACTTACTGAATATTTAAAATCTATTAAATGATTTTAAAAAGTTCTGTTCCAGCACCTTAAGTAAAATTTGGGTTTGAAAGATTTTCTTACATTCAACTACCTTGATTGCAGAGCAGACATTTTAAAACATGACTGTATATTGACAGTAAATGCAAGTATGGTACTGAGGCTCATAAAATCTAGAGAACAACATTCAACTTTTAACACACATGTTTTCACCTGATCACTGTGTTGTATCTAGCATAATTTTCCCTCCTATAACTACTTATGTTTTGTCCTTTTCTATCAAAGCCCTGCAAATGTAAATTACTGAAGTCTGAAAATGTTTTTAAGACAGGGTGTAAAGAAGTAAAATAAAGAAAAAACATTGTTTGGCAAGAAGTAGATTATTTCTTGGCTATAATAATCTGGAATAAGATTGATATGCTGTGTTGAGTGCAGAGTTGATAAAGTAGCATTTTGCTTTTAACGAAACATATGATGAGTGCAATGCTTTATTTCCGGGGTGAAACTGAAACTTTGAGCTGGAAACAAAATCACTAGCTGCTAGTTGTCTATCAGACTGTTTTTCAGATTTAAAAATGTGATTTGGAGCTGCTTATAAGAATTTTACTTATAGTGGAGAAGTGTATTGTCAAGCGTTGATCTTTCCTTGGACCAAACAAAACTGTTTTGAGCTTCTGATATCCTAAATTTAGTCCAAGTTAACTTGTTGGATGTAGGGAGGAGACAAATATCACTTAGTTATTTGACTTACTAAGTCTTTAGCATATTAAGTACTGAAAATCATGATTACAGTTTGTGATGTAATGAAGTCAGACACTTTAAAGACATTTTTCATTCTTGGGTAGTCTTTTCTTTGTTTTACCAAAACCCATAATTTTCAGCATGTGAACATCAAGATAAATTTGGTTGCAGAACGTTTACTTAAAATAGTTGCTCAAAAAGAAATAAATGTTATTTTCCTCTTTACTTTTCACAAGAACATAATTTTATTGACGTTTGTTCTAACATACTTCTGTGCAAATGTAAGATTAAATTCTCCTGAGTTGTGTGAGTATAATTTTGTGGGGGGAAAGAAAGGTTTTTATAATTATGTGTATATTTTCAACTAGGATTTCTGTGTCATGTGGTTGGTCTTTTTAATACCTTCTAATCACAGCATTTAAGATAACACTGACTAGATGTAAATCAGTAATTAAGAAAAAATAATTACTGAAGGAATTCTAGATCAATTAGACATGGTCTAAAAGCACATGATTTGTCATTAGTACATATTTTTAGTGGTGTGTTCATAAATATTTTTCTGTTTGCAGAGACAATGAATCCTTTTGTATTTGAGGCTTTGTCAAAATCAAGGTAGGAGGGGGAAGAAATATCAATTTTGCAAAGAAGGTGATTTGCATACTATTACCCCTTATTCTTCGCTTTCTGACAATTTTAAAGCTTGCTGTGACCTACTTTAGAGTCTTATGATGAGATTAGGAATTTCAGTGAGTTCTCTGTTGCAGGATACAGTAGTTTCAGCACTTGTGTTTGTTACCACTTTTGTTTTACTGGGAATAATGCACCGTTTCTCATCACAAGTCTTTGATGAATTCCTTGATTCTTTTCTCTTGTTTTTATTTTGGTTCTCCTTGATTTTATTTTAATTTTTGGTTTTTTGTTTGTTGTTGTTTGAGGGTTGTTTTTCATTGTTTATTATGTAAGAGAATACTGCCTTATATTCATTGTTTAAAGTTTCTAACTTATATCAGACAAAATATAGCAGCTGCAGGTTTTGTACCATCCTCCCAGTGTCAGTCTTACGTTATGAATTCCAGGGCAGACTCAACTGGAAGCATTTGTCCTTTACCAAAATGTTGTAGGTCATTGCCAAAATATTCTTTTTCTCACCACAGCTTTGTCGGTCTGATAGTTGTTTTTAGTTTTGTCATCTTAGGTATACTGGAAATACAAGAGTAAAACCCACATATATGAACCATAGCCACTCTGATATTTGAATGTTTGTGGCTGAATGGCAGAGTGCAGAGACACTAAAATGACTATGAAAGAACTTTCTTGATAACAAATTTAAGATTAGATACTTTTGCGTGAAAAGCAGACAGGAGTTAATTAGCCAACTGAGAAATGAGTGCAGTATAGTATATGTGGATACACTGCAGTATATTTCATGTTTGGATTCAATCCTAAGGGTTCCTTTTAAGCTAAGTGATTTTATGATATTAATAGGGCTCTTTTGCCACTGGTGCTGCTATTCCAAGCTACTTCAGTAGGAATCAGAATATATGATTCTACATGGGTCCTGCCTTGTAGTTTATGAATAATTCATAGTTTTGAAAACCATAAATTATCAGTTCCTTTTTATTAGTAATTCTATAGTTAAAAAAAATTAAGTATGAAGTGCTAAATTGCAAAAGATGTGCTTTCGAAGATGAAAAGCAGGGTTTTAATAAGGGTGGAGACAAAACTGGAGGCCTTTTTTCTCATTTACTACTACCCTAAATTCATGAGGAATAAGATAAAATACATCTGTCTGAACTGTTCCAGTTTTTGCTCTGCTATACTTTGGGTTAGCTTTTGTATTGCTAAAACGGGAGGCCTTTTCTTTTTCAATAATTTTGGAACAAATTAAATATATTTTAAGAACTACTGAAGGAGAAAAACCTATCCCAAACTAGAAAGCTCTGAATACCCTTGTCCTGTCACCTAATTCCACTTCCTAGTCCTAGCCAGATAAGTTTTAAATAGGGCTAACTTTGATGAAACCAGGTCAACCCTGAATATTTAATGTAAATCCCTACTCCTGATGGAGTACGTTCAAAAACCAAACTGGGCAAAGCAAGCCGGAAGGGTTAAGATGGCATTTTAGTATTTGGCACATACTTGCCCTGCATCACAATAATTCTATTGATCAGTATAGTATTTGTAGTGGTGATGAAGCTTCACACTTAAGGTCAGGTTCTCTCTGTGTCCCGGGTACTACTGTGCTGCTTCTGCAAAGGCACAAATTAAAGATCTCTTTAATTGCAATTTGTCCATCACTACTTGATCACTCTATGTGCCAGTGTTGGTGGTTTTTTCAATCCTTAAAATGACAAAGGGAGGGTAAGGAATTGAAGCAGTAAAACAGAAATGTTTGAGTTAAGATGAAAATAAACTTTGGGAAAAGATGAAGCATTGATAGGGGTATTTCCAAATAAAATTCATAGTGTGTCTTCTCATGTCTAATCCATCTGAAATGCAAAGGCTGCAGATTCCACAAGCTGTACTTTAGCAGGAATATTGTGTTTTGGCTCACTTGACATCTATCCTTTTTGGAGACTGAAAGTGTTAAATAATCTAATTTCCATGCAATTTAGAAAACAAGTATGAAAAGTTGTAACACTTCAGTGATTTTGTTCATATATAGTTTCCTTCCAGTGACACCTCTGTGGTTTATATGCAAGCCTTCAAGGATTAGGTAGGATTATGTTGGTCGCATAATGGTATCTCTTTCTGGCACAACAAGTAACCAAACCACCAATGACTGTAATTATCATAGCCATTAGCATTACTGCTGGCTGGAAATAATGAATTTCAGTCTGAACCCAGCAGTGATTGTTGGCTGACCTTTCAAGCAATCCTAGTGAAGTGGAAAAGGGATTCTTTTTAATTTGGGTGGTAATTTTAGAGTTAATAAATAGCATTTTTTTAATAACTGATTTGAAATTCTTTAAGGAAGTTAAAAGCAAATTGCAAGCCTTGATGTGCCTTTTACTTTCCTTCTCCTGAAGTTTAACTGTGTATTGTGCTGCAAATCCCTTCCTGCTCTTTTTACTCTTGCTTTCTTTCTGCAAGGAAAAAATACATTTTTCTTTGATTTTGTCCTTTCAATTTGCTGTTATGAAAAGTAAACCCATTGCAGGGTAGGTGTATTGTTGATTATTTACACATCTGTAATTGTTTTAATTAGTGAGTGGGATTATGATGTGGATCCAAACCAACGGCTAAATCAAATCCAAAACAGTGTTTGTTCATGTATGGTGCTCCAGAGATTCACTATTTCATAGAATCGCAGAATGTTAAGGGTTGGAATGGACCTTAAAGATCAGGACCCACAGATGGGTGTCCTTTGGTTCCATGGACTTGTACGCATTTGGATGTACAAGTCCATGTATATTTGACTATATATATATNAGTGCTTGACTATATATATATATATATATATCTTGACTACTTAAATTCAGAGTTCTTGGTCAAAAGACTTTTTAAGAGAGGGGAAGAGAATAATGCAGAAATACTGAATCATACAGTTGTTCTAAAGTCAGCTATGACTAAAGAAAAGTTACTGTTTTAAAATATGTTTTTGCTTAACCATCTTCGGCTTCACCATTTGGTTTCCCTCTCAGCAAGTGATTTTTTTTTTCAGTGCATTTAAAAGTCTTTTCTTTAAAAAAGGAAATCTCTGTATAATAGACATGCCACATAGTGTTCATCTTATCAGTCCTAAGGGCTTGTTTCACTCACTTTCAATAACAACCTTGCAGTATACTGTTTGTCTAATTTACTAATGTTCAACACTTGTGTTTTGCTAAGGAAGCTGAAATCAGAAACTGTTTGGTGGAGTACAGACATTGAAAAACTATCAAGCTGAATCAAGTCAGTAATGTCTGCATGAGTTTCATATTCTTGTTTCAGAAGGTATTTTCAAGCATGGGAGAAAAATACAGTTTTTTCTTTTCCTTACTTTAGCTCCTGGATAAATCCCATGAGGTCTATGTTGTTCAATTTGGAGGTTATTAATTGTAGGAAAGACCGCCACAGTATTTCTGAAAATTAATGATTTTAAATCAGTGTATTAATTCTGTCAGGTGTATGTGATGTAATGTGATGTGGTGGTACTCTGTGGCATGGTGGCCAAGCGTAGCTCTGGGCCTCCAGTTAATTTGCTGTCCCTTCCTGGGATTGGTCCCTTCTAGGGAGGAAGCCCTTCACTTCTTTGCTGAAGGTCTTGCCTTGGCTTTTCATTTCCCTTCATTCCCTGCCGTGTCCATGCCACATTCAAATGAAGTTTGGTGGTGTCTTTTTCTTTTTCTTTCTGTGAGTTTTGTAGCTTGATTCAGTGCAAAACAAACACGTGACTTCTGGCTTAATGGCGTGGATAGTGGCCAAGTGGATAGATTGCAAATCTCCTTAATTTGTGTCAGTTTATGTCAGCATTGTTCCTAACCTGCTGGCAGACACTGGGTTGACACAGAAGTCTTTTTACTTGTCTCTGCCAATTCTTAGGTACAAAAGAGAGTTTTGAAGTTTCAGGAAAGAGTTCTGTATGTTCTTTCAACTGGAGAAGGGTTGAAAAATGCCTTGAAGACAAGAAGTCCCTGTGTCTGGTTTGCCTGGCACTGCTTGTCAAAATTGTCATTAGTTCTACTCAGGAACTATTTTATGGTGCCAGATGATAGTGTGTTTCTCACAGTACTGATTTCTTGTTTTTCATATTTTTCTGCACCTGTGGTATCTGAATGTATTCCTTGGCTTCTGTGCCAAATCTAGAGAAAGGATAGAACAATGGCAGGTATTTTTAGTGACTCTTCCAAGGTGTTAAAAGCCAAAAGAACTATCTCGTCTCTTGAAATACTCTTGTTAAAAAAAAAAAAAAAGATAAAAGTTCACTTAAATCAATGAATTTTAATATAAACCTCTAAAGAGGACTCTTGGCTCATATACTTCCCTCCCCCATGACATCAAACAGAATGGTTTATAAACAGTTGCCAACTGAACCTAAACTCTCTTCACCCTTAATTTTAGAGTAACAGGCACTATTCTTAAGCGAGCGTGAGCAGAAAGTGGAGGTTCTAACGTTTCAAGAAGACCCTACACTTAGATTTTTGGAAGTGCACTGTGCCACAAAAACAGTTAAAGTTATACAGCCAGGTTGATTTTTTTGAGCTTTGAGTGGGGAAAAAAGTGTATGCACTTGTTACATTTCAATTTGGTCACAATTATTCTAAAATAATTGTAGGATTTCTTTAAATATCCCTGAAGTTTTAACTTTATGGAGATTATGGATTAGTAATGAAACCCTGCAGGGCTAAATACACTGAATTCTGCTGGCTCAGCTGTTGAAATCAGGCTGAAAAGTGCAGTGGTTATTTCCAACCATTAAACCTAATAAACCAGCTTAAAGCCAGAGTGGGATGTTTAAATTTGCATTCAGCTGTCTCTGAGGATTTTCACAGAAGGAAGTAGTTTTGCTTTACTAGTCATGATAGCTGTATTCCAGTGTAGTTGAAATGCCTCTCAATTACACTAGATCAAGAAAGCTCAGCCTCATTTAAGATAAAGAAGCATATGCCAGGATACTTGTAAGTGATTTGTAATTGTCTTCCTTAGTTGCACTTAATTCCACACCTTGCCAAATTTTCCTTTCTTTAAGGAGATTTTCTGATATTTTTATCTACAGAGAATTGGCTGACCTGTGGGACAGGCTACAGAAGCTCACAATTACAGTTTATTTTTGTTGGCTAAATTGCACAACTTGCTCATTGCAAAAGTTGATAAGGTTTTTGTTTCATTTCTGAAAAATACCATATTGCAATAATTTTTGAAATGCAGCAAAAAATTATATTTAGTAAATGTTCTTTGTAAGTAGAACATGATTAAGGGTCATAGCTTACAAAAGCAGAATAATTTATTTACTTATAAAATGCTATAGAGAACATTGCATGAAGGCTAAAGTCAAAGTAAACATAAGTCTTATTGGTAAAAAGAAAGTATTTGGTATACATTTATAATGATATGGTTGAATATCAGATAAAAGCAGCTTAGCAGGAGACTAAAACTCACCTGAAATACAATTTTTTGTTACATTTTCTGTGTGTGAGTTTTCTAGTGTGTTTTTGTTGTTGTTGTTTTTTGTTGGGTTTTTTTTTTCAACTTCCACTGGTGGGTGGTCAAATACAGAACTAAACCCTGCTCTTCCGAAGGAAATACAAGACTGTGTACTATACATGGAAAGTGTTTTATCTCTGGTCAATTTTTTTTTTCAGTCCATAAGACTACAGCTCTTCTGAGCTTGAGTTTGCATGGTTTGTTCAGGACTCTGAAATTATATCCCCCTGAGTTCAGAGAAGTATGTTGTGTCATAATGCTTTTGGGGAGGAAAGAAGGGAATAGGGAAAATAGAGAAATGTGTGGTCATGTGGTTGTTAGACTTTGGACCATACCCACTGTTCTGACATTATTATTCAGCATTCAATTGTAAGCACATACTCTTGTATTCAAGGCCGTCTTTGAAATAATTGTCATCCTATTATTCTGGAAAAATTTAACTGTTTTCTGGAAGATAACTCCTGTGTTTATCATCATGTGAGGCCTTTAATTTTCTGCTTCAGTTGCTGCTGGCTTGGTAGGCTGTGACATGTAGCCAGCAAACCGTCTGGCAGATACAAAATTACACCAGAGATCTGTATTTGAAACAGTGTAGGACTTTGTGTCTCTTAAGTTTTTGGAGCTTTTGGTGGGCTTGAATGGAGTACAAAATGTACTGACGGGTTGCTATGAGATCTGGCATTTGCGGCTTTGTTGGTTTTCGTAGACCGTTGGGAAAGATCTCTAAGATTATCAAGTCCAATCTTAGATCAGTCACCCCCCTGCCAACTAGATCAGACACTAAGTGCTATGTCCAGTAGTCTCGAATACCTCTAGGGATGGTGACTCCACCACCTCCCTGGGAGTTCCTTTTCAACGTTCAACAACCTTTTCTGTAAAGAAATTCCTCTTCAATTCTAACCTGACCCTCCTCTGATACAACTTGAGGCTATGTTTTCTCTTCCTCCCTTCTTTATCATACCTGACACTTACCGGCAGTTAGAAAACCCCTTGCTGGTTTAGTTGATTTTGCTCAGAAACTTTGTTTCCCCAGAGGTTATGAATGAAACATAAATACTCTTCCAAGTAAATAGTTGTAACTCTTCTCCTTGATCATGCTATTAATAATTAAGGCAATTCCTTAACAAAGTTTAAAAATTATTAGAACTTTGGAAATTTTTAGTCTTAATGAAAGTAATAGATATTTTTAGCTAAAAAAGGTTGTTCTTACAGATAATATCATCTGAACATAACCTACTTTTTCACTTACTCGTTTCTACTAGCTGGATTTTTAAGTTGTTGCTGTTTTCAAGTAATGAAAGAAAATTGACATGTAATCCTTCCTGTTTAACATGGCAGTCTTAATGCATTGATACTGCATCTCTAGCTCTACAGTAAAGAATTAAAGCGAGACCAACTGGTTGAACTGGCCACAGACTAGTTCCTTTATCATAATCTGATTAAATGCATGAAAATTACACCTGTTTGTATGGAGTCCACCTTGCCTTCTTCCATGATGTCTCTGGTGGGTTTTACATTGACATTCCTTCTCAGCAGAGGACATTTCTGAGCAAATTCATGGGAAGATTTGTGTCATTTATTCATAAATTCTTAAGTTGTACTAGATTTTCTGGACTTGTAAAGATCTTTTTGTTTTATTTGCTTTTTACTTCTAAATTCCTCGTTCCAGAACTAAGAAAATGCTTAGCAGAGACAAGATGTAGACATAAAAAGATATCAAGCAGGATTTCAAGGAATATAAAGGGCTTAACTAGATATTTGATAGAAGAAAGAAAACAATTGATGAAATCTCACATTTGCAAGGAAAGGGACACCGGTGGTGCATGCTGAATTGTTCCAGTTTTGGTGTTCTAGATGGGCAGCCATTCTCAACAGCAAAAAGGTATCATCATCGCTTGTTGCTTTTAGTGCTCTGTTTTAATATATAGTCCTAATACCTAAGGTACTCAAAGCAAAGAGCCAAAATCATTTGCAGATAGTGGGAGAGCCAATCAAGCTGTTATCAAAGAGATTATAACATGCCTGCCTGTAGCTGAGATGCAGGGTGAAGAGAACTTCACAAGCATTCAGACATTCGCAGTAAACTGATTATCTATGTTGGAATTGTCCTATGGTTTTTGGCAGCATTGTAATCAGGGATTTGAAAGTGATTACCTTGCTGAATTCAGATGTTGAGCTGGGCACAGGAGGGAATGCAATCTGCTGCAGCTCCATATCCTTTGTGTATTTCAGACTTGGCATTTGCCTTATCTGTACAGGTAGTCAGTGCTATTAGCAGTAGGAATTCCAGATTTTTGTTTTACAGGCAACTGAAGGCTAGTTTTCTATATCTATTCTACTTTATACAGTATTTTCAGTGCTTGGACAATGATGCTGATTTTTTTGATGATTTTTGATTGTGCCTATTTTCATGCATAGCTGTTCAATAAATATCCGTGTTAGGAAAATTCCACGCAAGCTCTCGTCGCTTAAGAGAACTGACTGTGGCATGTGAGGAGCACTTGAGGTGTTCAAAAGTCACACTGAGCTGTCATTATCCGAAGTATACGTTTGATCCTTTTAATTGTGGTGTACACAGGCAAGAAAACTCACATTCTTTTATTTCAATACAGATTTGAAATGTTTATCCTTGGTAATCTGCAAGAGATTTAAGCATCACTTTTGTTATTGAAACTAACATTTGTATATATTGTGTTTATTGAAAGGAGATTAAATCGATTTCTCACCCCACTCCCTCTCTCTTTTCTGTTGCCGTCTTCATTAGCTCGTTGCTGGTTTGCAGCAAGCCTCCTGGGGAGTCTGTAGGCAGCACAATGCATTATGAACAGATGCCTGAATTAACTCGTGTATTAGAAGCATGAGCATGTAGCTGTGCTATTGTTCCACTCCATCCAGATCAATTCATATGTAGGCAAAGCTCAGTGCACGTGATGGCCTTTTACAGTCAGCTCTGGCCATTTGGCATTAGCAAAGCTGCATGCCTCCGTGTGTGTTTCTGCTGCTAGTAATCCTGCCTATTTAGGAACCTGAAATGTTCTTCAGCTTGAGGAGAAAAGGCTTCATCCTGAAAAAAGTATGCCAGAGATGGGAACAAGAGATTTCTTGTTCAAACTTTCTCCCAAGAACAAGGGCACAAGAAATTGTACTGTGAAATGGAAGGAAGAGGGGTTTTTTTTGCATGAGCATACTTAAACTGCAAAGCTTACTGTGAGTTTCTGGGCACTGATATAAATGCATATAAATCCTAGTAAGGAAGCTTCATAGAAGAGAAATGCATCTGTGGTTGTTAAACACATACCATGTGTTTAACATGGGATGCTACCGTGTTAAAAAATACCATGAAAATACCATGTCTGGCTCAGGAGACCCTGTGCCACAAAATGCTGAGAGCTGTGCTACTGAATGCTTGCATTACTTGCCAGTGGTCAGTAGCTTCAGATGTGAACTTAAAAGTAGTGTGCTCAGGACAGTTGTGGATGTATTTTTATTCTTTTTTAATAACGGCTGTTGTGAAGATGATGTTGCACTTTCTGCAGGTGCTCACAATGCCAGATGTCTGTTGTATTTACTATGCACAAGGCCACATCAAAGGGTAGTTTTTATATTTCTACAAAAAGACCACTAAATCAGAACCTTCCTCAAAGGTAATATGTACATGTCATTACCTGTCAACTAAAAACCTGCACAAAAGCAAGTTCAGTTTTCCATTATCAAGTCAAAAAACAATATTAGTGATTGTTTTAACCAATGTAATAACTTCATCATGTTAGAAACATCCCAATTTCATTTGTTACAGTTTTTTATTTCTTTTCTTTTCCCAACTGTTGAATAAAATCAAAACCTCTTGAAATAGTTGTTCTGAAGGTCTCAATATCTTAGGAGAATGGCGCTTTTAAGTCCAGAATAAAAATTTTAAAAATTGCTTTTGCTACCAAGAGGACCTGATTTCAATTATAGCAGATAATATCTGGAATCAATAATAGCTTCTGGCCATCTGTTAGGAGGAAAAGAACAACAGTGTCTGCCTCATTAGTTCTTATATGCAGATCTCCAGTTATTTCAGGCATAAAAAATTTAAGAATATAACCCTAAGCAAAACTTTGAAGTGGGCCAACCCTCCCTATAGCCAGTTAATCAATTCCCTTTCTATCTTGTTCCCTGTCAAAGCCAGTCCCTCTGACACAATGTTCCCACTCTTCAAATCTGACCATCTAGTGGGTACTAGATGTGGATTTCTGTGTGCTTTATATGACACCTCTTTTAATTGGGGCATCATGACTTAGAGTACTGAACTAGAGTCCATTTTTCACTCAAGCATTTTGTATACAGAATATGACCAAGCAGTAATTAATTATTAAAATAATTTATGTTCTTCTACCTCACATCTTTTCCCTACTCTTCTCTCTTCAGTTGAAGGACTGTTTTCTATTATCTGAAACCCAAGTATGTTTTTGTCATACAAGTGTTCATTTTTGAACATTGGGTTCAAATTTCTATGTTGAATATGATGTGTTGAATATTTACAGCAACTGCTGTAGATACGACTTCTTTTCATCCCTTTATATATGGGAATGTATGTTCTGCTACATAATCTAGAACTGAATGTAATGTGTCTCTCCTTTTGTGGGGTTGACCTTAATTCTAAGGTGTGACAAGGGTATCCTGGGCACCATGTCATGTCGCACCCTTTGTGGAGAGACATTTTCGTCTTGTAAGCATAAAGTCAAGCCAGCCATAAAACCAGCTTGCTGTGGGGGCCTCAAACCCTCTTTATAATGCTAACTTACAGGTAAAGTTTGTGTACAATAGTTGCAGGCAGAAAAATATCTTGGTTTAGTTCTTAGAATAGCAGTGCTATCAACACTCTTGATGAGCAGAAGCTGCACTAAGCCCCCCACATAGTTTAGGCTTTAATTCAGACCTTGGGCTTGAATGGATCTTTTCACACACCAGGCACTTTCATATATAAAACTGTCCAACAGTGAGCACATCCAACCAGAGATTTTGAATGAGAGCCCAAAGATGTATTTTGTTTTGAGAAGCTGAACTTAGGAACAAACCAAACCGATACTGATGTTGCTTTAATATTGCTTGTCACTACTGTTCTCGCCATATGACTTCACCTTCTGTATAGATTAGGTTTTTGTATCCTGTGTTGTTGTCTTGCTTTCTTATTCTCTGAGCATCCTTTGGCAGCCAGGAAATATTTAATAAAGACATCTACCTGACTGCAGTATTTGTGCTCAGTTTCTAAAATATCTCTGAGGACCTATCCTGCTACAAACTTTTATTGCGGAGTTCCATATTTATCCTGTGGCCGAGAGGTGATTGCAGAGGACATCAATCACTGTTCCTGTGCTTGAAAAGGACATTTATATGACCTTCAGCTACTACTATGACAAAAATATATCTAGATGTGATTTTGATACATAGCTTCCTGGGGATGTGCATGTGACAGCCCATCTGCAAAAACTGCAGGTATTGGTAAAAGATCTGGATTCAGAGTAGATTTTTCTCCTCCTGTCCATCTTCCTTTTCAAGGTCTCATACAGTTGCAATGGAAGGGGGAGAAAGTGATAGTCACAACAGATGTTGTTGTTAGAAGAATTAAAATGGGACATATGTGATGCATATGGGTCAGTGAATGCTGTATATAAAAAAGTCCAGTTCTATGAGTATGATAAATATGTACTGCTCTTAAGTTTTGTTGAGAACACCTTAAGCCATGGTCACTGCAGAGTGATTAATTATACACTTACTGCTACTAGAAGAAAGAATTAAGGTGCATCTGCTTTTGTAGAACAATGTGGTCATTGGAGAAAAGGGTGGGGTGTTTAGTACATGAAATTTATATTATGGCTTGCTTAAGAGCCCTGTGTCCTAGCTGAACCCTGGGATCTTCTCTGGTGGAACAGCAGCTACCTCCTTCCATGCCTTAATTTTTATGCTCACTGCAGTCTACTTATGTATATGCAGCACAGATAAATTAAAAAGACATGGATCATAATAGTACACGTGAATCTACAGTCTATAGAGTTCTATCAAATCTACAGATTCTGTTGAGTTCTACAGAATCTACAGGATCATAGAAGGATTGGAAGGGACCTTAAAAATCATCTTGTTTCAACCCCCCCCCTGCTGTGGGCAGGGACACTTTCACTAGACCAAGTTGCTCAGAGCTTCATCCAAAACCTTGTCTTAAGTG
Organism: Cyanoderma ruficeps; assembly: GCA_008694505.1. Taxonomy (NCBI): domain Eukaryota; kingdom Metazoa; phylum Chordata; class Aves; order Passeriformes; family Timaliidae; genus Cyanoderma; species Cyanoderma ruficeps. The sequence continues at coordinate 8,704,176 of VZDJ01004378.1, forward strand.
TTCACAGGAATCCACATCCACAACTTCTCTGGGCAACCTGTTCCAGTGCCTCACCACCCTCACAGTAAGGGAATTTTTTTTTTCTATTATGTAAGCTAAACCTACCCTCCTTCAGTTTAAAGCCTTTCCCCCTTGTCCTATCACTACATGCTCTTGTAAATAGTCTATTACTACATCAGCCAATTCCCTCAGGATTCTGGCATGCATCTCATCAGATCCCCATTGACTTCAGTACATTCAGGTTTCTCAGGTGGTTATGAACCTGATATTTACAGTGAAGGATCTTGGTCCCCCAGTGCCTATCCTGCTGTCCATCCACTCCAGAAGTGTGGGAAGAGAGGTTGCCATTCAAGACTGAGGCAAAAAAGTTGTTGAGCACTTCGGCCCTCATCTGTTGTTGCCAGTTGTTATAACAGTTGTTATGATGGGCACCTTCTGTCTCAGTCCCAGTTCTGTAGCATGACTTGATTATTACAATGTTAGCTGAGTAAAGACTTGTGAGGTTAGTTTATCTGTGGGTTCCTGTGCTTTTCATGGAGTCCTCTGCTGCTCTTCAATGCTCTTTGACTGACACTGCTGAACACCACAGGCTACCTGTTTTGAGCCTGACCTTACTGCACAAGAATCCAGGGAGAGTTTTTCAAGTGTATCAGGTGAATGTGCTTAGGGGTAAAGATGACACCCTCGTTTCTTTCTTTCTTTTTCTGGTACTCTGCAGGCCATCCTTCTAGAATATATTTCAAGGTATAATTTTGTTCTTCTATACGTGCTCTAAAATGGTTCCTAGCTATTTTCTACACTGTGTCAGATTTCAATCTCTTTTTGTCCTGAAACTTTTTTCCTTTAAACTTATTAAAAAAAGAAGAGAGAGAGAAAAGAAAAAGATCTTTAAAAACTCTAGTTACTAAGTAATAAAAACTGAATGTCACAGAAAAGTCAAATCATAACAATGTGACAGGATATACTGGCTCTTAGGGAGAAAATTATGGTATTTTTTTTATTTCATGGAGTTTAAAAATAAGACATCAAACAACTGTAATAACAGATGAGGGTTTGTTTTGGTTTTGCATGCTTCTTCAGTTAATTCCTTAATTTTATTTTGGTTGCTGTACATGCTATTTTGGCAGGCTTCGTATTTAAATTTTTCTTCTTTCAAACTAGAAAGGTGACCAGAGTGACTTCTGTCATTCCAGTGCTACAGTGGAATTTAGATGTACATTGCATTGATATTCAGGGAGTTTGCTTTTTATTTTTTTAATAGCTAATAAACTTTTAGTTTCCAGATCCCTGTAAAAGAATTAATTAAAAAATCTTTGTGTTTTTCAGCTCTTAGACAAGCTTTCTCACTGCAGTAATGCTGTCTTACTACTAAGCTGCTTTAAAAATGGTGTACTTGATCATGGTGTGGAACCAAAGTAGCTTTTTATTTCATGCTGCATATCCCACAGTGTTCAGTTTGGTGTAAAAACTTGAAGAGTAGGAGTGGCACCAAGACGAGCAGAGATTGATTCAATACACATTCTGGAGGAGGTTCAATGCTGTGAATACTGGTCTCATGTTGTATCAAACTTTTAGGTTCTGTCCAGGGATATAATCTCACAGGATTTTTTCAAACGGATAAAGACTGTGCAAGCACAGTGATGATTTTCTCATGAGTGATGAGTGAATGTAATGAGCTTTGAAGTTTTCAAAATCTGAAGAAGGATTTGGCAAAAATGTACTTTTTGTGCATTTTTAAACATGCTTTCTTATAGAATAAACCATATCCTGCTGGTTTACTCTTAAAATCTGGAGCTTTCTTCCAAAGATTCACAAAGGAATTTTCAGTTTCTGTGTTTGCTGGCAGCTAATCTCTCCTGCTGCCAATGATGAACAATGTGGTAGGCACAGATGGTGGATGACAGGTTATGTTGTGTTTGAGTGTAGTGTCTGCTTGTGGCAGGGTAGACCTCCAACAGCAGGCAAGAGCGTATATACGTCCTTGCATATATGCATATCCTTTTGGCTTTTTTATGTGAAGCTTCCTTGTCATGCTTCTCCGTTAGTGGGGTTTCTTTTTTACCTATGAGATTTGGGGTTTCCTGTCTAGGTGGGTAGACATTTGACAGCAGTAAGACTCCTGTTAAGCTACAATGTCTTTTTGTGCACCATGCGCTGGTGGATAGGCTGTTGTCCTCTCCCACTTCAAAATTAAGCTCTGAAAGAAGATACAATACAGAGAATTAAAAGCACTATTGCTTGGTCTCATGGCCTGAATTAGGCAACATTTTAATTCAGCATTTCAAATACAGTAAGAACAGGATTGAATAGCTGAATTGCTGTCTAGCATGTTAGTGGTTTTTTAGCAATTTCAGGAGTGAGCTCTTCGAGTGGCTTTTGGGTACTCTGTTTTGGTTCTGAGTGAAAAAAATAGCTGTCTATTCTTTTAGAAGTAACAATATAAGACTTAATATTTGGCCATTGTAAGTATTTGGGAACATCACTGCTCTGGTTGATGTTTTATTTCTGAAGCATGTTTTATCTCCAGCTCCATTTCTGTAGCTCTTATCGCAGCCTGAGCTCATGACCTCCCTTCAATGGCTTTGGTGAAGCTGTAGGGGAAGGCTAGTGTGCACTTGATATATTGGAGTGAACAAAATGCTTTAGTGGTCTCCACCCCCATACCATTTCCTCACATTTGGGATTCTATGGCGTGCTGGGTCTATAACATCCATTAAGCAAATGTGAAATAAGGTTTTCTTTTCATGGTGTGTGAGTGACATGGATGGCACCAAAAATATTGGCACATATTGGCACTTTCAGTTTGCAAAATTCTGAGGGCCAGTGCGTGTTAGTGTAAGCATTTGGAATAAAACACTTTCTGTCCTTCGGGGTACTTACGATCCAGCTAATAGTGTTCTTCAGTATAAGCTTTCTATTCATGTATAAGTCTATGTTTAGGTTTTTTCCCTGAGTCCTGTGTTTCGAATTTTCTGCTCATGAGAGTGGCTTAATGGTTATTTCTTTTGACTTTTTTCACAGCTTATTGAATTTGAGTAAGCCTGTTTGTTCTTGTAGCATGTAACTTCTCATGGTAATATGCTATTTTGTTAACAGTAGGAATAATAATTTATATTTTAATGCTATGAAAAATTGAAACATATTATATTTTTCAGTAATTGCTGGGTTTCGAGGGACAGTCCCACATGGCCTATCACTGGAGATTGGAGACACCGTTCAAATATTAGAGAAATGCGATGGTGAGTTCATGGGTGATTCCAGGGATAATTAAGTTTTGTGTATTGATGGCTTGAACCCCATTTATATACATTTATTTTCTTAAAGTAACACATTGTTGAGGTCAATAATGTAATACATTTTGTCATCTTTCTTTTCCACAGTTGCAGTGAGCAACTATAATAATTAATTTGCAGTACATTAATTTCTATTTAATCTCTCTGTTTAATAAACATTTACAGAGGATAAGAGTTATAGTGGAAAGAAAGTCTCTCATGATTCTTCTACTTTCTTGGTATTTCTGAGGGAAAGCTGGCTGCCATCAAGACATTTTCAAATTAATTCAAAGTCAAATTTTAAATCTTAAAGCAGTGTAAACATTTTCTTCTACCTCTGTTTTGTGCTAGAGAATGCAAATATAATTTTAGCTATTGTCTGTTGCTAATGTCAGAGAAATAAAGTTGCATTTTGTTTTTATAATCTGCCTCCTTAACAGATAAAAATCAACACATTGATTTTTTAATAATTTTTAATATTTTTTTATCTTTTGGGATCATAGAGGGGCTTTTTAAATATCATATCAGGATATTTAAACTTTTAAGATGGTTAAACTTTTAAGAAATGTTCTCTTAGAAGGCATAGGATCTGTTCTGTTGAATCAGGTATATTATGAATTTTGTATACCATTGTGGTTGATAGATGTAGAACCTTAACTCCAGAAATTATTTGTAAATGTTTTGAGTTAGTAAGAAACTATTTCTATTTTGACTGGTGTGGTGTCTAATGCAAAAATACCTAGGTTACATTGTTACAAACATTCAGGGGTAAGGCTTAAAGAGTAATTCCTGAAATAATGTGAATGAAGTCATCTGAATATGAACTGGTTTAAATGAAATACCTTTCACTGTATGGAAAAATCTTTTAAATTAATATAGTCTGACAGCACTGTGGAATTGTCATATCTGTCCAAAAGGGAAAGATGAAATCTGTTTTACATATGTAAATGACTTTCACAATTTAAAAAGCAAAATGTGTTTTCTTCACAGGATGGTACAGAGGATTTGCCTTAAAAAACCCCAATGTTAAGGTAAAGGTCAATTGCGGTTTAGCATTCTTGGGCAAAAATGTATATTTACTTTTTAAAAGTTAATAATCTGCTTTTAAGTGTATGATATTTACTCTTAAAAGAAAACCAGAGCTTAGTGTTAAGTATGTTATTGGTACTACTTTAATTAGATTTGGACATGGATTACCCTTCTGAAATGCTTCTATGTATTAGGATAATGCACTTTACAAATCCAGGGCTGTGGTGAATTTTCTTTCATTTCTGAATTTTAGATTTTCCACTCAAAGTAAGTTTCCTAATTTGGAGGGAAAAGACTACTGAGTGCAAATTGTAAACACTGTTGGAAAAGTCGGTTAAACTGTGCCTGTTTTTCTTGATGCTATGAATGAATTTAGAGCAGCCAGTGGAGACAGCTAGTTTATAGGAGCCACATGCAGAGTATCAATTGAATAAAAGATGTGTGTTGCCATGTAAAATATATGGTTCATTTTGGTTTTCTTTGATGTGTAGTCTTTGATTTCCATAGTAGCATAGTATTCTAAACCAGACTTCACTGATTCATTTCTTCTGCATTCAGACATGATAAGTTACTGAAATTTATGTTTCAGCGTCTGTTTGTGTTGTTATGTATAAGCTTTACTTGTCTTATTTGTCTTTCTATTTTCTTAACCTCTCCTGTTTTGCCTCTGGGATTGTACAGATTTTGTTTTTCATGGGCAAGAAAGATCTTCAATTATCTCTTGATCTTTTAACCTGCATTGTAATCTTTGCTCTTCTTTTTCTGTCCTCATTTTCAAGATTCTTCAGCTGCAAAAAAGGCACATACACAAAAATTTTGAAAAGTTTCTGGGGACTCATATCAAGTCATTGGCCTTTTGTGCCAAGGCCTGTGGTCTGTAATCACATAAATTTCCTTTCTTTATACAGGAGATCGATTCAAACAATAAATTTAGCCACAGAGTCTAATTTGATGTTTACTACTTTGACCTCACTGATGTATATTACAGTTTGATTTATAAGACATGAGCAGTTGTGGTTTGTTACTGCATCTTCTGTGTCTTTTGTTGCTATTCTCACCACATGCTTGCTGTCAGTCTTGCTCTGTGGTCTGTCAAGTGTGTGATAGAAGTTATGAATAGGTTTTCTAAACATGACTTGATGTGTGAAGAGATGAGATACATATGCTCTGTTTTCCTAGTGTGAACGCAAACAGCTTTCTGAATTGGATTTTTGAAGGGAGTCTCTCCAAAAGTAAAATCATAAGAGCACCTTATAAAACCATAAGCGCTTGAGAGCTCCTGATGTTATTGGCATTGCTCTGTCAAGATTCTTCCCTGGTTATTCTGCTGGCTTTGACACTCGAAGAAATCATCTGTGGCAGCTGGTCTGCAGTAAGGGTGCACATGCAGCCATCCTGTTCCCTGACACATTGTTACACCTGCAAGGCTGCGTGTCCTACTGTCCTTGGGAGATGCTCCCCTGAACTACTTTGTATTACAGAGGAGTAGGAGCACTTAAAAGGGTGGCTGCCCTCTACACAGTAGACTTGGTTTTGTTGAAGGTCTAATGGCTGTGTGAAAAGAAAATGGGACACCATCGTCACAAAGGAAAGCTGTATGCAGCTGTGCTTGTTATGAAGAGACCACACATGTATTTTCTCTCACTGCATGAGCTGTAGTGTATTCTCTCCCAGCTATTGGCTTGGAGCTGCCTTGCTTCATTTTGCTCATTCTGGTTTGTGAAGGTCAGTGTGCTATAAGAGCAATAGGACTGTTGCAGCAGTGCTGTGCGTTCAAGAATGATGGGGAGCTCTTAAACAACTGGAAAAGGGCTCCTCCTGGCTCCTCCTTGATAGGCATACAGCACAAATTTCCTGTGCACTGCAGGCAGAGTAGCCACCAAATTAGACTCTACTTTGATTTTCGTTATTTACTTGACTTCATTTTTATTGAAGATTGTTAACTTCATTTATTCTGCCTCATTTTTAAAATTCCTGTCTGAAAATCCTTATTTTTAAGATGTGGTTGATATTATCCCCCACAGCTTGTCTGTTTCTTATCAAGGTGGGAATAATGAGTAAAACCGTCTGCCATAAGGCAACTCTCAAACAATCTTCTGCCATGTTCTCCATGTGTTTATCTATTCGTTTTCTGAAGTGTTGAAGAATTTAAACACTACTGAATATAGCATTTTAGTTTCTATTAGAGCTACACTGAGTATTTATCACATTCTTTCTTTGTGTGTTTTTTTTTGTTAATTATTTGGAGGACTTCAAATTCAGCATGCATTTGCATAATGAATGATACTAAATGGAATGCCAAACTCATGTAAGGGGACTGTTTTACCTAACCTTTTTTATTTTTCAGGGCATATTTCCATCTAACTACATTCACTTGAAGAATGCATGTGTTAAGAACAAAGGGTATGTGTGAAATGTTCTGATTTCAAATGTTTAAACATGGTCAGTAACTTGTGCCAAAAATATTTTGCTTATAAAGTAAATGATTTAGTTATGTTATGATACCTTCAGCTCACTACCAGAGAACTTGAAACGGTAGTCTTTAGCTAACCTGATATTCCCGTATGGTCATAAAATTGGAATACTATAACCAGAGAAAACACCAAATACAAATGGGAATATCATTCTGTATTGTCTAGAGAAAAGGGAAAATAATTGGGTTAAATTTGGCTTCAAAATGACATTGCCTTAATTTGAAAAAAATATTCTTTACATAAACTGTTTATTAACCTGCTGTTTAAGATTAGCTGTTTTCTTTGGGGCCAGTAGCTCTACCATGATAGACAGTTGCCATTTTACAAAACATGAGTAAAATAATGTATCAGTTTAAAAAGTACTTTACTAAGCCTGTAAATGAATAGAGAAACTTTTTCCTTCTTTTCTTCAGGTGATGGAGAGCCAATATTTATTTTTGACAACAACTGATGTCTTTTCCCATTTAGAAGAGTTGATAAAAACTAGAATGATTTGTTAAAATTAGTTCTAAAATTTTGTTTTGGAATTCAAGTTGTCTGACATTAAAAAAACCCACTGATTATTTTTTTTTTTTTGTGTAAAACTTAACTTGATGGTATTACTTTTAAAATTTAAAACTTTAAAAATTGTCAGTGATTTTAGCCCAACAATTTTTTTCCACAGTTTTACTTAATTGTTAATTGTTCATATTGTATCCTTTATTTGGATTTATTAGTAGAGAACTGATACAAAACAGTTTGAGAACTGTTTAGGTAAGGACATTTCTCATAATATGTGGATGCTTGGACATGAACTGACCTTTGTTTTGGGAGCATGAACGAGTGCACTGTGGATCCATTATTCATGATGGGCAGAAATAATGATGTAGACTGTAATAATATTAAAACAAGTTTCATTCTCACAGGTCGAAAATGTCCCCATATTACTGTTAAACTCACTGTTGTCCACTATGAAGTTACCAACACATGTGGTTTGTCATGCCCTAGGATCCTTTTCTCCTTTTAAAGTTGTAGCTGCAACTGAAGGTTCAGTGAAAGAAAATTATAAGCCATCACAATAAAATAAAGTTTAAAGGCAGAATAATTTTTGTTAGTGGACACCATGACAGTACTTGCATGGAGTTCAATATTTGTTACATCTAATTCCTTTCTTAGTTTGTTTCCCATTCAGGCCATGTTCCCTGCTAAACATCATGGCCAAGACCTGTCACGCTGTTATGTTAATTTAGTAAGTGAGACAGGATATCATGAAAAAAAGTAATCCAGGTATGAACGCCTGAAGTGTCAAGATCCCTTTGGAAGCTATGGGATTTATTCTGCTGTGAAAGTCATTTTTGAGATGCTTATCTCATAGTAAAAAAAACCACTCACCTTGAGTTCTCTAGGGCCAAGACTTTGCATAGGGATTAAACTATTTTCACCCAAAGTTTTTCCACGGGGATTCAATAAACATACAAATAAAAAGTGTCATGGTCTGCAGGAGCACTCATGTAGGTTGACAGACATCACTGTTGGCAGCAGGGAGTCTACATATTAGTAACTGCAATGGGATTAGTAATGCTTGTACAATATCATGTGTTCTTCTGCATGTTACAGACAATTTGAAATGGTTATTCCAACAGAAGATTCTGTTATTACAGAAATGACATCAACTCTAAGAGACTGGGGAGCAATGTGGAAACAACTCTATGTGGCAAGTACCCTGAATAATATTGCTTTGCTATAATGTCATCTCAAAAGGTGCACTGTTTAGATGCTCAGGTTTACTTGAAGTATATATTTCAACAAAAAAATCCCAAAATATTCAGTTTGTTTTTTAATTGCTTTGCTAATACCTTGAAGTTTTATTTTGACCTTCATAGTGTTATTAGCATGTCTCTTGTATTCACATGAATTATATACTATATTATATATAATATACTTCAGTAGAGCTTATTGGATACCAGGACCAAAGATGCCCCTGAATTACTGTTTATTCAATTTGGCTTTTTGACTGCAGAAATGAAAGCTCTGTATACTCATGTCTGATGGAAAATTGTGAAAACCTACTGTCAATATAGCTCTCTTATAATGTTTCTAGAAAGTCCTTTTTGTCTCCTGTTTCAAATTCAAGGGCTTCTTCTATGACCTTTTTTCCCCGTGGTATTCTTTTACTTATAATGTTCATATTTCCCTCTCATTGTTACAGCAGTTATTTCTCTTTTTCTATTTTTTCTTCACTGCTGTTGTTATTGCATGTTCAAAATTATCCTGTTTTTCTTCCTTTCCAGAATTAAAGCCAAGACAAACAATAAATTAATGCCCTTTTAGTGAGCTTTTGAAGTAAACGAATGTGAAGTAAAAAGAGCAGATTTATCAAATTGCAATTTTTCAGAGTGCTTGGAATATAAAAGTTGTTGATGGAGAGTAATGGTACTTCAAAATGAATTTTAGGTTTAACTTATGCAGCAGAAGTAGCTGAACTTTATTTTTATGCGTTTTATTCATAGGACGAAGGAAAAGGGAAATGGGCTTAAGGTTTTTGGCAAGAATTAACAGAACAAATCTTAATATGGGTGCTTTTTCAACTTTGTGTGATGAATCACTTAGATGAAGGTTTTAGTAATTTTCTCAAGCTAAAGGTTCTCAAAAAAACTACGTAAAACTACTTTAAATTAGTGAAGGAAGAGTTAATAGATTCTTCCAGAACAGAGGTTCGTTTATGGGAAATCGTTTTGCCCTTAGCTGGTATATAATTAGAGTAGGAGGATGTGGTTTCAAAGCAGTCATATTCACATAATTTCTCCTACTTCACAGTTAGCTAAAGAAGAACTGTCTGGACAAGATTCCGTCTACATGATACTATTTATTTATGTTTAGGTGGTAGTGTGTACAGTTATATCAATGCAAGGGAAAGTTAAAAGAAATTAACACTCGTTCAGGGTTGAATACTCAGAGCTATTGCTTTTTCTATCCCCTATCTGTATGAGTTCAAATAGTTTTGAAATACAGACAATATATTCAGTTTGGATGAGATGGCAGCACAGAATGAACATGCTCTTGGAATAAAACAATGCTGTGTTGCCAAATGAATGAACATTTTTTGTTGAATTTTTGTCATATCTGTCATATACATTAGATTAGGTCAATGTGAGAGAAACACAAGAAGTTGGACTAGAATATTGGGATGGGTGTGGTGCGGAGACAAGGTCTGTGGCAAGGTGTGGAATTATTTTATATGCACACACATGCCAGTGTTATGGTCACAGTGTGATGGGGAATAAAAGAGTAAGTAAGGGGAGAAAAGGTTTTCCTAATTTCCTCATTGTGTATGTATTTATTAGGATTATCAGCTTATACAGATGATGTAGAGGCAATGATGTTTTTGTCTCACAGAGGAATGAGGGGGATCTCTTTCACCGCCTGTGGCACATAATGAATGAAATCCTGGACCTGCGAAGGCAGGTCCTTGTTGGCCACCTCACCCACGATCGAATGAAGGATGTCAAGAGACACATCACTGCTCGTCTGGACTGGGGCAACGAGTGAGTGAATATAAATAAATGAAATGTAATAAAATTGTAAAACTAGTTCAATCAGCCAGGCTGACTGTAGAATGCTGAAATAAAGAGCAAATTTCTAACAAGTGTTACCTTTTTTTTAATGGACTTTCTCCTTCATTATTTTTGTGTCCACTATATTTTAACAGTGAAAAGTGGCTTATTGTTTTATTCTGCTTTTTTATATCAGTGTAATTTGTGCAGCAGTAGTATTATCTATAAGAGAATTGCTTTGGAATTTCTGAAGCAACATTTTCCATCTTTTTAATACACATGATACCTGGATGATGTGTTTAGCATTGCCTTGTGTTCTAGCTAACACAAACTGTATTGCCTTTTTTTTTTTTTTAAGCAAGAAAATGGTTAAAAACACCCTCTGGCTGTGCTGTTTCCAAAGTCTCTTCTTTAGCATATATTTATACAGCTAAATGCTAACTAAAGGAAGCAATATTCAGTTATAGAATTAACTGAATTTTGAGGGTTTCTACAGCTGCCTGAAAGCATAAATACCTAACAGAGTGAAAGGGTTGTTGCTAAATGTATAAAGGAATTAATTGTGAAGGTTTTTGATATGGACAGTTCCTGCTCTTTAAAACATATTTTTGAAAAACTTTCTAATCTTTTGAATTTTCCTAAATTCAGCATGACTGCCTTGGTGTCCTTATACATTCTTAAACATTATTGCTTGCTGCTTTGCTGGAAATAAATTGTATTCTTGTTAATTCAAGCTCATTTCCTTATTTTGTTCAGGGGATACAGGGAAGCATCTTTGATAACATCCAGTCCAAACTGAAAATAAGCTGATGTTTTGGCATTTGATGGATTTTCTTTTTATCTTCCTTTCCATGGTTGTTATTGAAATTGACAGTGCTGGTGCATGCACATTGAAATGTTCACAATAGTATGAAGGAAAATGTCCATTGTACATTGTCCACAATGTGAAACAGATTTAAAAAATTGAGAAAACAGTCAATGCTGCAAAGTGGAGAAAGGGAATGAATCAAACGTGAATGGTGGATACAGCCAAAATACATTAAAACAAAACCAAAGTCAGCTAATTGTAGAGTACCAATTACTGTGTGCATTGCTTATTGGAATAAACAACAAACACATGCTGAGTTAATTTATTTCTTTTGAAAGTAGAAACTACTCACCGTTGTTCCATTTCTCATACAGACAACTGGGACTTGACTTAGTTCCAAGAAAAGAATATGCTATGGTGGATCCTGAAGAGATCAGCATTACAGAGCTCTTCAGGCTGGTATGTGAATGTAATATCTGGTACTTTTGCTATCAAATTACATACTGATAGTTTGATGTCTGCTCTTTTCTATTTAACCTTTTTTTGATCAAATAAATTGTCACTTCATAATGTAATGAGTTTTACTATAAGGAATTTTTTTTTTGACCAGCTATGTCATCTCTACATCTGTATGAAATTCTTTGATTTGATATCAAATTTGTGTGCACACATGCTTAGCTTAAATGTTATTTGTTAAAAGTTTTGGTTTCTGATGTGCCATTAAAATTATGACTGTTAATATGAATTTAATCATCAATAAAAGCTTATGGGACTCTACCATTAGAGCTTTACCTGGCTCTTGAGTCTGTCTAGATAAGCTTTGTGGAAATATAATAATGGTATAATATTGTCACAATTAATTATACTGGGCTCTTGGTACTTTCTAATATATTAATGTAAATAGCAGTTAAATTGCATAAGAAAGCTTTCCTTTGGGTGTAGAAGCCCATCTTGGTTTACTAAAACCAGCACTGATACTTCTTATTCTGATTAAATCTCCAGCGAGGTCTAAAAAAACTTGCCAATTCATTTATGTAGGCTTTGGCTCATATTTAAGTACTGCAGCTGTTACAGATACACAGTTCTGAGCCTTATGTGCTTAAGACTAAGCTTGTATTTAAACTGAATTTTATTTATGATAACTTTTGTATTTAAATACAACCCCCCAAAAAATCATTGCTACAATTTTTTTGTGGATCTGAAATAATTGTGTTTTTAAAAATAATTTTTAACTTGCATTTTACTTGTATTGTTAACTTGTGATGTCAAGCCTAATAGTATATTATTTGTGCTAGAATCAGTATACCTTTGAATAATTTCAAAGTCATGTGTAATATGGGATCCCGCTGAAGCACTAGATGAAATACGGTGTGTAACCATTAATCATAAGAAGAAGCATACAGAGGGAAAAACAACCCAGAAAACTAGTAATGGCTCTCATGGAGTGTACTTTGAAAAATAAAAAGGGGGAAAAAGTAACCTCGATATAAAGGCTATATAGCTTAGAAAAGTTGCTGTTTAAAATGTAAGAGGGGGATAGTACAACTTAATATTGTGCTTCTCTTAATGGGTGACTAAAATGCAGAAGGTACAAACTGTGAAGTCAAATCATGACAATTTATTAGCTTGTATAAAGCATTTACTGGAGATCATAAAATGTGGGTATGATTGCTTTTACCCAGTTTAAAATACTTGTATTTAGTCTTTTGCAAAAACATATTTTTATGTGTTTGAATACTGGAATATCAGATCATTAACTGTTTAAACCAGCTAAGAAATACTATGTTGTTATAGCACAAAGCTTTAAAGTGGCTCCACAGTTTCAGAGTAGAAAAAGATAAACTTTTAGAGAATTACTGTTTTTCTCCTATGATGAAGTGTAGCACTGGGAAAGTAAATTCCCTGTGTTTTCCTTCTTAGATGCAAAAGAAAAAAAGATACAGGAAAAAATACAAGTTAAATTTTAAAAGATATTAAATTAGATCAGGAAAGTAGTTCTGTGTTACATATTTTACTTCTTTGTTTTGAGAATTTTATAATTGACTCAAACTGGTTACTGTTTTTGTGGTATTTTTAGATGGAACATCGCCATCGAAAAAAAGACACACCAGTACCAGCTAGCAGCCACCATCTTTTTGTTCAAATGAAGAGTTTAATGTGCTCCAATCTGGGAGAGGAACTGGAAGTAATCTTTTCACTCTTTGATAGTAAAGAAAATCGACCCATCAGGTACCATATGATTTCTGTTTAAATACTGATTTTATTTAGGTTTTACAATAAATAAATCTTTTGATCCAGATAACAAATTCCGCATTTATTAACAAAGGCAAGGTTTTTTTATTTTGTGAGAATATTTTGTTTCCTTCTGAAGTT